>JAVBJF010000551.1:0-189885 GCA_033439095.1 Pseudococcus viburni | reverse complement strand
AAAAAATTGACAAAATGCAAAAACAAGGTGATTTTTGGAATGCTGACGACGAGACGAATATTTTCGCATAATCACAATTGAATTTTGGTTCATATTTAAGAAAGTTAGGTTAGGCCAATGCTTTCCCAGAACAGGCCAACGTTTTTGAAAATCGCTAAAAATTGACCAAAATGCAAAAACTAGGTGATTTTTGTGGAATGCTGACGTCGAGACGAATATTTTCGCATAATCACAATTGAATTTTGGTCCATATTTAAGAAAGTTAGGTTAGGCCAATGCTTTTCCAGAACAGGCCAACGTTTTTGAAAATCGCCAAAAATTCACCAAAATGCAAAAACTAGGTGATTTTTGGAATGCTGACGTCGAGACGAATATTTTCGCATAATCACAATTGAATTTTGGTCCATATTTCAAAAAGTTAGTTAGGCCAATGCTTTCCAGAACAGGCCAACGTTTTTGAAAATCGCCAAAAATTCACCAAAATGCAAAAACTAGGTGATTTTTGGAATGCTGACGTCGAGACGAATATTTTCGCATAATCACAATTGAATTTTGGTCCATATTTCAAAAAGTTAGGTTAGGCCAATGCTTTTCCAGAACAGGCCAACGTTTTTGAAAATCGCCAAAAATTGACCAAAATGCAAAAACTAGGTGATTTTTGGAATGCTGACGTCGAGACGAATATTTTCGCATAATCACAATTGAATTTTGGCCCATATTTCAAAAAGTTAGGTTAGGCCAATGCTTTTCCAGAACAGGCCAACGTTTTTGAAAATCGCCAAAAATTGACCAAAATACAAAAAGTAGGTGATTTTTGGAATGCTGACGTCGAGACGAATATTTTCGCATAATCACAATTGAATTTTGGTCCATATTTCAAAAAGTTAGGTTAGGCCAATGATTTTCCAGAACAGGCCAACGTTTTTGAAAATCGCCAAAAATTGACCAAAATGCAAAAACAAGGTGATTTTTGGAATGCTGACGTCGAGACGAATATTTTCGCATAATCACAATTGAATTTTGGTTCATATTTAAGAAAGTTAGGTTAGGCCAATGCTTTCCCAGAACAGGCCAACGTTTTTGAAAATCGCTAAAAATTGACCAAAATGCAAAAAGTAGGTGATTTTTGGAATGCTGACGTCGAGACGAATATTTTCGCATAATCACAATTGAATTTTGGCCCATATTTCAAAAAGGTAGGTTAGGCCAATGCTTTTCCAGAACAGGCCAACGTTTTTGAAAATCGCCAAAAATTGACCAAAATGCAAAAAGTAGGTGATTTTTGGAATGCTGACGTCGAGACGAATATTTTCGCATAATCACAATTGAATTTTGGTCCATATTTAAGAAAGTTAGGTTAGGCCAATGCTTTTCCAGAACAGGCCAACGTTTTTGAAAATCGCCAAAAATTGACCAAAATGCAAAAAGTAGGTGATTTTTGGAATGCTGACGTCGAGACGAATATTTTCGTATAATCACAATTGTTTCAAAAAATACTGTAAATTAATGAAAAATAGGCGTTTTTCACCCTTAATTTTTGGGCAAGAAAGTGAGTGTTTTTGAAAAAAAAAATGAATCTTTCTGATAGAAAATTACACGTAGAACAAGATTGTTCATTATCATTTTTTAATTTTGAGGCCTATTTGAGGAGATATTCAAGAAAAACCGATTTTCAGCAGGCATTACCTATTTATCTCTCCTCTCGGGGTGACGTTGGGTCCTGGGGTGCCCATTTTGATATGTTGTTTAGTGGACCCTTACGAACGTAAAACATGAAAAAAAAAATCAGGATTAAATTTTTAGGGGGTTAAATCCTAAAATGACTTGACACGATGAAAAATCGAAAAATGACGTTGCTTTTGGAAGAAATTTTCAAAATACCTATACCTAATCAGTGAGAAAAATCACTGAAAAATCAGTGAATATTCACTGAAAAGTCAGTGAAATTTATGAAATTTGCTGAAAAATCAGTGAAAATCTTTGAAAAATCAGCAAAAATTCGGTGAAAATCGCTGAATTTTGGTGATTTTTCCAGTTTTGATTTTTTTTAAATTTCAAATTTTTTTGGTTCTGTTTTCTAAATTCAGCATTTTTAAATATGCTTTTGTAGTAGCACATTTTTCACAAAAACCCCAATAAAACCAAAGTCCAAAATTAAATAAACAGGCAAATGTACAAAACAGGGGGAAACGGGTGATAGCTTTGTTACGAAAATCTCTCGACACTTGAGTTAGGTACTTCAATAAATTGGCAGGTAGTTCGATTAACCGTCCACTATTTGCAAAAGCTCCGAAAGCTCCGATATTTATATAACCCTGTTGACATTTAAAAGCTCGCACCGAACGTTTATTCACTTCACGCGAGGTCACAAAATGATCAGCAACAGCGGAGAAATTCAACCGAGGCAACTATACGTAGGTAGGTATTCGAAAAAGGCATAAATTTTAACACTTCCAGCTCGTATCTCTCTTCGGCGAGCTAAATAAATTGCAAAAATTCTCATAGGAATTGAGAGGGTAAAGGATGTATTTTATATGCATGTTCTCAAAACAAACCATCCCCTCTCTTGGAATTAGATGATAGGTCACGAGCACGAAAGCCAATAGCATCCAGGCTTTGTTTTTTATTTCTGTTAATTCGATAAAAACATTTCCTCTGTCAGTTTCTAACTCTAATATAGAAATAATTAAACCCCCTTATAATTACGCGTATAATGTACTGACGACAGTGATACTACCATGTGTTTCTTAAATAGATCATAATATGTCACGTGGTGTTTGTCCGCTGTTTTAAAATCGCGTGTTTACCGTTCGCTTCTGGCGATTTGTAGTCAGGTTAAAGCAAAGAGACGGTACGTTCGCTTTTTCACTAAGCTATCTTGTAAAAAGTTTATTTTTGGTTCAATCGCTCGTCTAGATCAAAGTCATTCTCCAACCAGCCAGACAATTCGGATAATTGAATCACAAACTTATAACGCTTTCGGCTGCCAAGTAAAGTGTGGTTGTAGCTCGAGAAAAAGAACCGTCTTGTGTCGTTAGTAATTTTTCGTGTCGATTATGTCGTTCGACGAAGAAAAAAATTTGAATACGTGTACCAAACGACGAGGCAGTGTTGGTGCCTATGTTCCTAAAAAGGTAAGATGTTTTTTTGATGGGTTTTTTCATCACACACAATATCGCATTTGTGCAATTTTTCACTCTATTTTTTGTATTAACGACGAGGTATTTTACCATACTCGTATTATATCAAATATTACCCTTATTTATCGAAATTTACATCGCTATTTTACCCCCTATGGGCAAATTACCTATCTACCAATTCATCCCTTATCTTTATGTAATTTTATTTCAATATTCGAAGCTCTAATGTGATATAAAAATATCTTCTGCGAATCTACCCAACATATTTCAAACCCAAGATAAAATACGAAAGACTGATCGAGAATTGTATCGTAAAACATACTGCAATTAACTCGAATTATTGGAAACATTTCAAAATTAGAATATTTTTGGGATACCAGATGATAAATTCTTTTCGACGTGTACCGAGCTGATACCCAATACTTTACGATTTTTATTCTCATTTTTATTCCCATACGAAGTACCCTATAAAAAGTATAGGTCGCAATTCCAAACTATTTTCTAAGGGTTACCTGCACAATACCTACGTTTCGTTGATTATTTTTTCAAACGTGCGTGACTTTGTTGATATAGATTTTCAATTCCTCAATTTTATTGCCTTTTGTATGTAATGTTCGATGTTTAATTATAGATACGATACCCCAATCCGGTGATCTCCTTCGATTCCGATAATAGGCAACTTTTTTTTATCGAGTACCTAAATTTTTCGTCGAATCGAATTGGCTCGAGGAAATTATTTCTCAGTTTTCATATCAATGCGTGAGAGTCGAAGAGACGTAATTTATGAAAAAAAAATTCTCGATGGAATTTATGTACTTATAGAGAGGTGTCGATGAAAGTTCATTAAATGGAAAAATCGATGTGAAATGTAGTTGGAACTGGGAAGCTGTCGAGTTTGAAAACTTGGCTGGTGGAAATACTTGGCGTGGTATTTTCGTAAATTATTTTTAAAGAATGTAGGTACAAAAATTTAAATTCTTGGAAAATCAATTTTCTCGAATCGTGCAAGGTGATTTGAGGTGATTGAGATATCGAACGGAAATGGAATTTTGTCAGGTGGTTGGAAAATTTTTATTCGAATCGTACGTATAAAAAAATCATTCGGTTCACGAAAAATTGAAAATTATTGCATGACTCAGTTAATATGTGTTTAAAAAAATAAGCAACTCAGAAATTATGTAGGGGAGGAGGGCTGGGTGGAAATTCTAGAAAAAAATGGGGTGGTGAAAATTCAATGAAAAAATTAAGTCATCTGTTATTTCAGTGACTTGTATCTCAGAATAATTTCAGTTGACGTGTGATACCTGTACCTAGATCCTACGTTTCTAGAACAGAGAAAAATTGAAAAATTGGGAATTTTTAGAACAAAAAATCAACTTACTACTCTCTAAATCTAAATCAGTCAAACTTATTGAAATTCTGCATTTTTGTACCATTAAAATAAATTCAGCTAAAAATCAGTGATTTTTCTCCAATCTATTATTCAAAAAGATTGTTTTTTTCTGACAAACTGGGAATTAATTGAGAAATTAATAATATTTTACTGAAACATCAGTGGAAAATTACTAATTTTCAGTGAAATAAATTAAGCAGAATTTAATCAAATTTGACTGATTCAGATTTAGGGAGCAATATATTCAAGAGAAAGAGGTATGAATTGATTAAAATACTGATCGAGCAAAGCGAGGGCAAATTTTTTTTTAAATCATGTCTGAAAAACAAAAAAATTGACTATAAGATAAAAAATCTTCTTGGCGAGCTTATGAATGAGGCTTGAGCCCCCTGAATACCCGTTTGGATACGCTTGTGGTTAAAAAAAATCATCTTTCAAAAGTAGATTTTGAGATAAGTATGTTTTAGATACATACAAATTTGTCCGTCCTTCACCTTCCACCCACACTGTTCAACTTGGCACATTTGATGATTTAATGAGATGATGTAATTTTTGGGCCATATTAGAATTTCATTGTTGAAATCAACAGGTTATTTTGCATTTTACAAACAATATTGTCTCAGATCGACTCATAGAGAAGTGAGGGAGTGAGAGGATTAAAAATTGTTTCCTTCGATTAAAAAATTTAGATACGTCAAGTAAATAGGTAGATATTTTAAAATTAAGAGATTGGTAGGATCATCGACTTTACCAGATGAAGTCTTAAAATACGGTATTTTTGACATTTACTTATAATTTCTGAGATTTTTTATGAAGAGTTTTTTGGGTTATAATTCAGTAAAGTTTTCAACAAATTTTCAAAATCCGACAAATTGATGTAAATTTTTAAAATTTCACGTAGAATGAGGCATGTTATACTTAACATTTTTTCCAGTTGGTTAATTTTTACAAAGAAATTAATAAATTTTCAAATTCAGTGAATTTTAGTAAAAAATTTTCAAAGAAGTATTTAGACATCTCCGAAATCACAGAATTTGTAGATTTTTGACAAAATGGTCAATTTTGTGAATAGTTATGGTACATATCAATTTTTTGACGATTTTTGCTTCGTTTTTCCTTTGAAGGTAAGACAATTCCAAATTTTAAGCTTTTTTCAAAATGAAAATTTCCTTTCGTTATCCAAGATTTTATACTGGGTACCTACTTCTAACTTTATTTTTCAATTTCTTGGGTAAAAATATGGCCAAAGCCAAACTTAGGTAACTAATGAGGATTCTGGATTAATAAGTAAGTGTTTAATAGTACCTAGGACCTACCTAATGAAAATTATTGATTTATTTGAAATTGAATTTGCAGCATGCATTTTTCTTCCACTTTTATCCCAAATTAAAAATTTAGAAATGATCATAATCAAAGACCAGCCGAAACTGGTTTATGGAAAGGACTAAATTTGAATTTTTTTTTGCTGAAACAGGTACGTAAGTATACTGTTTTTGCGATTTTTCCACTCAATTCAGGTGGCATGGATTTCCTGGGAGGGGGGGGATTCAGACTACACTCAGAATTTGTTATGTCGAACTTTTATTTATTTTTTTTTAAAGGAGACAAAATTTGTAGGTAGAAACCATGCTAAAGTCGAGAAAATGATATTTGTGCAAAAAAAATCTTAAAATGACGTAGTTATCAGAAGAATATCCCAACAGAGATTTTATGCAAAGGAAAGGGCTAGATTTAAAAAAAAATTAAATTTGAAACCGAAACATTTTTAGCCGTTGGAGAGGAATTCCCCTCAAATTTCTCCTTGAAACCGGCATTGTTTCTGCATATTTTCAACTCAAAGTGAAAGTTTCTCAAAAAAGTGATCAATTAAAAAAAATTGGCAGATATCTGTGCCTTAGTTTCAATGTGAGCCAATTTCATAAATAATGCCTAGATACTTTTATTATACCTATCTCACTTCTGCCATTTTAATTTCAAATTTGTGAACTATTATCCGAAAAAGCACCAATTTTCTGTATCTACCTAGCAAGTTGCAATTTTATACTATTTAAAAAGACAGAATTGAAAAATCGATTTTTAAAATGGTATTAATTGAGCATGACAGACTAAAATGGACGATGGTCAATGTTGAAATTTGGAACCTATTAACTATCGATGATTTATACAGATAAATATAAATTATTTATGCAATTTTATGTTTTCATAACCGATTGAGCGATTAATAATGAATTGAGAACATTGAGATTAAATCAACTGATTATTTTCTGATTTGAATTATGCCCACCTAATTGTTATATGTCATGCACTGATAAAAGATATCCATTATTTTGAATTAAGTGCGCTAAAAATAAATTACGATGCTTTTATTTTTTTTTAATTTTTGATTCGCGAACTTTTAAAATTTTTCAAGTACCTACCTACCTACCTACAAAAAAAAATTGTAAGTATAAGTACTAAGTACCTGCTTTCTCTCGTAGTTGGATAGAAAAAACATCAAACACTCTGTGCAAGGAAGGTAATAGAGGTGATCGTTTTGCCCTTATTTCGAAAATTAAAAAAAGGTGGTAAGAATTCCCCCAACTACATATTTAGTCCTTCCCACCGGACTTAAAATCTTAAAATAATTGTTTGAACTTTTCTTTTCAAAAGTTGTTTGGTACCTATATATCATGATTTTATCTTATGAAATACAATTGGCATCAACTTTTCATCTTCACCTTTATTTTTCAAGGTTATTTGAAAGAGATCACTTTTTTCTTTTTTTTTTAGGTACCTAGATATTTAGTAAAACATTCAAATTATGTATTTTTGAAAAAATTCCTCCTGAAACGATGTAAGTATGAATATGTCAACTTATAAAAATCATCGGCGGTGAGGTGATTTTTCATCAACATCCCCCTCGCCAATCAATTTTTCAAAATTAAGAGACATACATTACGTTTTATCAAAAATTGGAAAAGAACATAGAGAAACAGTGATGATGATTTTTATGAGTTATCTATTCCACTTTTGAAAAATTTCTAATAATTATTTTTTCAAAATTTCCTGAACGTAAAACGTAATCAGATTTTAAGGTCTGGTAGGGAGGGGGAGGGGTAAATGTAGAGTCGGGAGGTTGAAATTTTTACCACAACTTTCTAGCCTGCCCTTCTTCAATTTTCGAAAAAAAGGCAAAACGATCACTCCTAATAGTAAGCAATTTGTTTTTATTTCTTATCAATTAAGTATTTTTACGAAAAATGAGATTTAGACTATCTAAATCCAAATTTATTCCAAGTTCAAATTTCTTCAATTTCTTCAATTCCAAACTTTTTTCAAAATTTTACTCTATTTTAGATTATTCTTAAACTAAAATTTCCTCATAATTTTTCCAATTTTGATTTTTCTAATCTTTTTAATTTTATATTTTTGAAAATTTTCTTCAATTTTCGAGTTGGAAAATCTTTTAAAAACATGAAGTTGAAACACATGGTTTTTAAAATTTAAAGTTGAAAAAAATGCCACGAAAAAATTTTTAATTATTGGAAAACATTTTCGAGTTGAAAGAAATTTTGAAAATATGAAATTGAAAAAAAGATTGGAAAACATTGAATTTGGAAAAATTTTGAGAAAATTTAAATAAAATATTTTTCACAGTTGGAAAACGTTTTTGTATTAAAAATTTAATTGAGAATTTCCTAAAATTTTTCAAACTATGAATTTTTTAGAAAAATTTCAACTTTGTGTTTTTCAAAATTTCTTCTTCTCGATAAGTAAGTAATTCGAAGAAATTTTTAAAAATGATAAAAATATAAAAGTAAAAAAATTGAAGAAATAGAGTTGAAATTTTTTAAGAATTTCAGGTTTCGGGTTTCAGGTTTCAGGTTTCTGGTTCCACAAAAAATTTTACTGCTGGAAAAATTTTAAATTTGGGCACAATTTTGAAAAACATCAATTATTGTTTGGTAATATTCATTCGAAAATTTGAATTTTTCCGATTTTGTATTCTTCTTTGAAAGCTGGTCGTCAAGTTTTTTTTTTTATGTTTCGATACTTAAAAAATTAGCTAATATCCATTCCAAGAGATCCAATATTATTCAACACGGCGAGGAATTTGTCAAAAAAAAAATTTGATCTTAGAATAACTTTAAACTTACGTTGTCGAAATCCCATTTTTTGAAAAAATAATTAAGAACTAGTAACGATAAGCGACACGTGTGTAACTTTACATTGCATAAAAAGTGGCGAAATCCCATTTCTTTATAAATCGCTGCTCTAATTGTGGTATTTGTGGTTTCATGTACCTACAGCTTTTTCTCTTTATTAACTCTTAAAATATCGTATTTCTAAATGAATATTTGATTAATTAACTGTCTGCTTCGTAAAAGTAAGGGTTATTATGCCACCAACCTCTACTGGAAAGTTTCTTATCTAGTATAAGGTTATTTAATTAATTAATCGTCTCAAAAGTTGAAACATCTACCAAGTTTTTCGGGTTAGTAAATTGAATTCTTTACTCTAGATTGTTCCCAGACGCGATGAAAAATTAAGCTCACTTTCTTCGATTCATTTGAGAAGAATGAACGGTTTTTAAGTTCGGGGTTGATTACATGAACCTAAATGTTGAAAGATTTTCCATCATTTGTTACTTTGTCCTTAATGGTACATTGACGATGCTCGATTATCGTCGATAATTGCTGAATTTGTTCCGTACATTATCTCAAAATAGGGGTCACAGTTTTGTGGTTTTCCATGATGTAGGTACCTATCTAATGTTTAAAAATTAATACAGCTCTTGTTTACCCTTACGAGAGTCAAGGTCACCAAGATGGATTGATTTTACAGATACGAGTACCTAGTACCTACCTACTTCTTCCACTCTCGTTGGAAATCTAGGAGCAAAGTAAAGTTGCTCGTAAATTTTCCACAGATTAATAATTGAATAGAGATAAAAGCTGCTTTGTTTTGGAAAATCGTAAATCGGTGCTGCTAATATTCGTGTGCTTACTTTAGGTTGAATTTCATTACGTATTATACTTACGATTTCCATCGTTATCTATGAATTTGCATACATATCCGTTTATAAGTATAAATCCTTTAAAAACAACTTATCTTCATCTCTGGAATCTTACTTAAAGATACGTTATGATTTATTGCAACAGATTGGTGACTAATTAAAGGGGATTAATTTCACGGAAGAAAAACAGATTCGAGTTTTGGTTAAAATTTCATCGCAGTATCTAACCTACGTACCTAATTATTACTGAATCAATTTCGAAATACTACGATGACGTTAAAATTTCAAGTTAAAAGGTTCTATCTTGACAAGAAGGTTATTACGCTCGAGCATTCAGTAGCTAATGTAATGTTGCGCTTGTAATGAAGTAAATATTTAAACCCGAGCCCGAGCGTCAAGATGTTTGAAAAGTATGGTAATTGGATTAGTAATGAGTAAACTACCCACGTGAAACCCGGCCGGCAGGTCATTTCAATTAAGTATAGAGTTGTTTCCTTTACAACACAAAAAATCACCCTTTTGCATGCAATAGCGAGTTAATTAGATCGCGATGAAGGTATTTCACATTTTTGTTTTCGTGCGAGAGTTTTTATTTCGTAGAATTTAAATTTTCTATGGCTGATTTGGCTGTAAAGCATCTGTAGTTGTAGTTTATACTTACCTTACCATTAAAAAAATGGGGACGAGAATTTTCGTATGTAAATTTCCGTTTAATTTTTTCAATCAGTCGTGGAAAATCAGAGAGAAAAAAAATTCAAGTTTAAGTGAAACGACCGAAAAAAGAGTTTTATTGGGGAATTCAAATATAGGTAGCTGAATGTTGGAATAAAAAAACTGAATTTTTGAACTCAGAGCCGTTGAAAACATAACAAAGGAATTACCACTTGGATTTTATGATTTTTTTCATATTTTTCGACTGAATTCGAAAATCTAGGGATAAGGAGGGAGGCTCAAATTTAAAAACAAAATTGATATTTTAACCAAGTGTCTCAAAAAATATGGTTTTCTCTTTTTCAGTGGAGGCAAATTAGCATCATTTGGAAGGAAAAAAAATGTTTGCCTAGCAAAGCTTTTATTTCGGAAAATTGTCGAGAGTGGTCCCCAGAATAACCCCAAAGAGTTACCACTTCATAGACCTCAGGCTAACTTTTTTAAAGGGGGGTTAACCCCTCCAAAATGCCGTTTTTTCACATTATCTCCTCGGCAGTTGATTTTACCATAAAAGTAGCTCAGTACTGTAGGACCTTAAGGAGAGGAGATAGAGAGTCCTGAAGGAAGGGGGGTTGAGGAAATATACTATTATTTGAAAACGTGATGAAACGTATAAAATCGTACTAAACAGAGTATGTTTTTGGCATTATGTAAATTGGTGGTGTTAATACTATTTGACCCCCCACCCCTTTATATGTGCCCACCCCGCCTCACCCTTTTATTTTTTTTAGCAATAGCAATATGATTGCTGAGGGGTGAGGTGGGGTGGGCACATAGGAGGGGTATAGGATCAAGAAGCATTTTTGACCTTCTACCCCTCCCACGAGACTACCCCACCTTACCCCTCAATTATATTGCTATTGCTAAACAAAAACAAATGGGTGAGGTGAGGTGGGCACATATAAAGGGGAGGGGGGTCAAATAGTATTAACACCATCAATTTACATAATACTACTATTTTCATGCCAAAAACATACTGTTTAGTACGATTTTATACGTATTTTCACGTTTTCAAATTTCCCCAACCCCCCTTCCTTCAGGACTCTCTATCTCCTCTCCTTGAAGTCCTACTGAAAAATTTTTCGTACAAAAAATGTTGGAAATTGAGTGTGAAACAAAAAAATACTGAACTATTTTTATACTAAAATCAACTCACGAGGAGATATTGTGAAAAAACAGCATTTTGGAGGCCCTCCCCCCCCCCCAAGAAAGTTGGTCTGAGGTCTGTGGGGTGGTAACTGTTTGGGGTTATTCTGGGGACCACTCTTGACAATTTTCCTAAATAAAAGCTTTGCAAGGCAAAATTGTTTTTTTATTTTCTAATTTGCCTTCACTGTTTTGCTTTTTAAGCAAAATTATGGAGCATTGTGACCCCCTTCCCGAGATCAGAGATCCAAATTGAAATTTTTTTTGTGAATCTGCTTTGGGTCTACTCTCCAGAGGCTCGAAAAGATTTTCTTTAAATATTAGGTACCAGTATTGAGGAGAATTTAACATCAAATTAATATTCCCCCCCCCTTCCAGAACCGTAGGTATTATTATTATTTGAAATTTCTTTCGCTCTCCCAGAGTAAAATTTTGGTAATTGACAATGTTTACGTAATACCGTCTTCTACTCTCTCAATTATAAATCAGTGAAAATTATCGAAAATCACTGAGGAACAGTCAGAATTGCAGCACAAGAGACAATCAGAGAAATTTTTTTACTGAAAAAAAATCAGTGAGAAAATCCCTGGAAACCAGTGAAAATTCACTGAAAAGTCAGTGAAATTTATAAAATTTACTGAAAAATCAGTGCAAATCTTTGGAAAATTAGCGAAAATTCGCTGAAAATCAGTGAATTTCGCTGATTTTTCTTGTGCTGCAATTTTGACTATTTATCAGTGACTTTTCACTGATTCAGAATGAGAGAGTATAGAACTGAATTTTGATATTTTAAAATTACTTCCTTACTCCTTACCCCTTCTCCTCCTGAGCTCAATCCTGACAATTGATAATTTTTCTGTGTCCCTTTAGACTTGAATTTTAGTACCTAATTAAAAATTCTGCTGTACCACTCTCCAGAGCTGAATTTTAATTACCTATTTAAAACTTATTTTGCACCCTCCACCAAAATTAAATTTTTGGTACCTAATTCAAAATTTCCCCTACTAAATTTTCAAATTTTTTGTACCCTTCTCCTCCCCCCGTTTCAGATATGAATTCCAGTAATAAAAAATCTTCTGTGCTTCTTTTCTTGAGCAGAATTCGGGTGATAGAAAATTCTCTTTTACTTCCCTTCATAACAACATTTCGGTACCTATGTCAAACTTTAAAAAAAAATGTCTGTACTTGTTTATTTTACCTATTTATAAAACAAAACGTCATGCGTCATCAATTTAAGAAATGAAAATGATTTATTTAGGTAGGTATCTGATGTTTTATTAAAAAGTCATCTCCGTGTCCATGATTTTAAAACTTTTGCTTTAAAGCTTAACTCGAGTAATTTTTCTCAGAAATAATTTTCTTCAAGTTTTCGAGACTTATCATCAGTATACCTAAATCTAAAAAATTTCTAAATCAAAAATCGGGATTTTTGTACCTACTCCGAAATTCTCACTTATGAATTCTGTAAGAATTTTCTAAAAGCTTCTCAAAGATGAAAGTTTTTATTTTAAAAAATTAAAAAATTATTGTAAAAAGAAATCTAAATAGGTATTATAAAAATTCTCGAAGAAAAAATTACGTAAATTATTATTGTAATCAAAGAATTTATAAAAAATAAATTTATAAAAATTGTTACTCAACAGGATTGAATCATGGTCAAATTTTCAAAAAAAAATTTCAAATTCAACTTCAAATGTTTTTCTCTCAAGTTTTTCATGTTCAAGTAATATTCTAACAATTTAGACGAAAAAAGGAATTTAGGACCGATTTTTTAAAAATAAATCCAATTTCTTGGTCTTGGTATTTTTTTCGGTCTATCGTTGATAAAGCTCTTTTTTCACAATTATTTTTCAAAATTAAACACTTTTTCGAAAAATAGAGACTCGGAGTTTTCTAAATAATATGGAACATTTCTACATTTGCGTATTTAATTTTACCACAATACGACTTTGAATAGGTTCACAATAATCACCACAGGAGTGCATTTTTTTTCAACTTTTTTTTTTGTGATTTTTTAGTGCTGAGTTCCAACATGATTTTCAATTTTCTCCATCACGTCCGAATTTTTCATAATTTTTTGAAATTTTTGTTGAAAATTTGTTTTACACTTTTTGATGACTTTTGAGATTTAAAGTAAATTTTCTAAGCAAAGAAATGGTTCTACGAAAAAAATGAATAGAACATAAAGTATAGAGCATAAAATTTACTTTCCGCAACGTTTCATTAAATTTTCCCTAGGAAGCTTAGTTTTCGAGATATTTTAGCCAAAAGTTCAAAGTTCAACTTTTTTCTTCTGTTGAAAATGTCTCAAAAACTACCTACGTCCTACGTCGTCTCAGAAAAAATCGAATTGGATTCTACTGAAAGTAAATTTCATGTTCTACAATTCATATTCTATTAATATTTTTTTGAAGGCTTGATTTTCCCAGAAATTCGATTTTTTGTAATAAATCACATTTTAAACATTTCTCATTTTTTGTAACAATTGAATCATCACAAGCCGGCAATTCAACAAATTTGTGCTGCGTAATAAATTCCGATTGGTGATTCTGACCTAATTTTTAGTACAAAGTTTGAATGATTAATTAGTTTTTCTCCATTAGGTACGTCAAGGTTTTTTCCAATTTGAGTTTTTTATTGAAATTTTTTTTACACCTTGAAGTCGATTTCATGAGCACAGGAAAGGTCCTACTAAAACATAAATTGTAAATCGTAAAATTTCCCATCAGCAGAGCCTAATTCGTAGTTATTTTCTAGGAACCTTAGTTTTCGAGATATTTTCAATAAGAAGGCCGAAAGAAAATTTTACGTTCTACAATTTTTTCTGTTCATTTTTTTCATAGAACCCTTTCTTTGCTTAGAAAATTGACTTCAAATGCCAAAAAACACCAAAAAATGTAAAAGAAATTTTCAAAAAAAATTCAAATCGCGAAAAATCTTGACTAGTGCTGAAATTTCTTAGTTACTCCCCCCCCCTTCCCGATCTGTGAGAAAAATACAATCAAAATCACCCAATGAAGTTGAATACGCATTTTCGTGCAATCCTGTGTTATGCAAATTGAAAATCTCGTCCCTAAATACAAAAGGACAATACGTGTGTCTGATGGTTTCATTTTCATTCGTGTTTAATGTCTTTATGATTGTTTCTATATCCCCACGATTCGCACCATTTTCCCCATAATTTATCTTTGTCAGTAATATTTACATATTATTTCATCTCTGCCTAATTTTGTTTGATAATCCATACCCATAATGAACTAAAAACACGCCTAATTATACTCCAAAATCCCCACAGATTTCCAACTTTTTAGGCTGGAAATCTTTAACTAATGCTTAATAAGCAACCAATTGTAGAAAGCGAAACAAGTGTAAACAAACTATAAACAGCTATTAAACGTTATTAGTTATTGATTTTCATGTAGTTAAACGATGGCGAGCCGTCGTCGTCGTGTAAACGATAACGTGTATTCGGGAATATAAACTTAGCCTCGGCTCGACTCGAAGCTTACATCGTGGAGCAATTTTTGATACAGAATGATGGCTTGTCAGTATCAACATTGGGCCGAACACGCGGCGGATAATCCACACTATCATTATAAATAGGTCAAAGTTATTTCAAAAAACATTTCACGCTGTTTGAAGAAAAGCTTACGTATGAAACCATAAAAAATTCACCAAAGACGAGCTTTTGAAATTCACAATATTGAACTTTTGTTGCCTTGTTTTCGACCTTGTTTCGTTTCATATTCGTATTTACCAATTCCAATTTGAAAAAACACTCGAAAAAGCGAGAAGTTGTTAAGAGATTTTTTACCAGCATTTTTTATCCCTCGAATTAATCTTTTTGCATCGAGCTTGTTCGTTTTGAATTTGATTTATTTCGTTTTGAACTCGACTAACAAGTAAGTTTTAACCTTGATGAAAAGCGATTGTTTTGCCGAAAGGGTTTTTTTATCAATTTCCATTTCAGAGTTTGATGTAGGTATTTTCCAGTCTGTTTTATTTCTTTATCGACGAATTAAATTTCAATTGGGAAATGTGCTGTTGTTTTGAAATTTTTTTGCTTGGTTTTATTTCGTGCGATAAAAATAACGAGGGGTTTTTTCCCATACAAGGTTTATATTGAGTATACTTACATGAGCATTTGTTGTGTGTACAGGTATAGGTAGTTGGGTACTTAAGCTTTAAATCTATCGAGTTGAATTGCTATGAGAATGAGTAGCATTTCAACGTCGTTAAATTTCTTTTCTAACGTTGAACACATTTCGTAACCGTTAGAAAAGCTTAACTTTTCAAAAGAAAAACAAACATTTTTTTATGGTTGTACAGGGATCGGTTTTATTCGCAATATGCTCGAATGTGTTTGTGTTTTGTTTCAGTGAAAAGGGTAATTAACAGTGACAGTGCTGTCCTGATGTCACTTTTAACCTTACGAGTGTTGTAAATAAATATTTTTATTTCAAGTAAAGAATACTCGTATGGTCTTGTTATATAAATTAGAAATTGAGACCGATGGTAATGATGATATAAGGTTTAATTGAAGTATTGACGAAAAATTTCATTCGCTGATTATTATGCAAAATTCTGTCGCAAATTTCTATTTATCAGTGTCGTTTTATAATAGCATCGATAATTTTTATGAACATATCTACCCAGAGTAATAATATACCTTCATACTCTTCCCTGGTAATTATTTGTTGCACTGTGCTGGGGTCAATGGTCCTGAACGTGCATCTATTAAATTCGAATAATTTAATCCATTTTTTCCGACAATTTTTCAAAGTAGTCCCACGTCCAAGAAGGCGGAAACTTTGAATTTGTTCTTGGGCTGCTGTATTTTTTTACAAAAAGGCAATGAAAAATGAACATTTTCAATTTAAGGTAGTGATGAAAGGAGGAGGCGAGGGGTTCAAAACTGATCCAAATGTCAAGTGAATGTCATCAGCGTATTGTGAAGGTTTCCCCTGTTTTTTTCCTGAAAATGGTTCACGTAATCATATTGTTTTTTTCTGATGGTTTTTTTGTTTTCTTTTTACAAAAATTGTATTTTGAAAATAATTATGCATTTTTTGCTGTTTATTTTCATAAATTTGTTTTTTTGGTTTCATTCAAAAATAATTTGTTTTTTGCTTTTCTCCCTAAAATGATAAAGAGTATGGTAGATAAGTATCTAGGTATGTTTTTTTATCCAATTTTCTCAGCAAAAAGCTTGATTTTTTACAATTTTATTTTTAAAATGATTTGTTCGTTTTATTTTGTAATATTGATGTAGGGCTATTCCATACTAAAACAGACCAAAAATGAAGTCGGGTCTTCCGATTTCGCTCTTTTTTTTCACGAGTTCCCCTTGATGGTCTGTTCACAAAACCACGATCATTTCTTTTCTAACCCTCAAGGGGGCGGGCCCGCAATTTTTTGAAATATTCAATTCTGTATTGATTGCCGAAGACTGGTGGAAGGGGTCAGTCGAAGCATGGGGAGGGGGTCGGATCAAAAAGTACGTCGTTATTCGAATTCTACGCTCCCAAATTAGTTGGAATCGATATGCCACACGATATTTTCTTTTATTAATTAACGTGGTTTTTCTCAAAATTAGGAGGCTAGAGGGACACTAAATGGTCAAATCCAAAAAATAAGCGAATTTTCGAACTCAGCGTCCTCAAAAACCTAACAAATGACAGGTCACACGTTATTTTTTATTTTTTTGAATTTTGACCCCGTCATGAAGGCTAATAGGGAGGTTGAGAGGGGTCGAATGAAAAAACTGAGTAAATATTCAAAATCAGCGCCTTCGAATTAGTAGTAATTGATGTGTTACTTTACTTTTTCGATTTTTTTGAATTTTGGTCAAAAGTCAAAATTGTGGACTCCTATACTCCCCCCGGGGGGGGTCTAGAGATCCCATCTTGAAAATTTGTTGGTTGAAAAAAGGGTAAAAAGGGCTACCTACTCACTGTAATTTTTTCAGATTTTTAAATGATAGCTTTCATCTTTTGTTCTTATCATGTAAGTTGAGCTTTCACCACCAAAGTTCAACTCTGAGCTTTTCAAAATGTGATTACCATTTTTGAATCTCCTACTAATTATCTTTCAGACCCCGCAAACAGTTTTTCCCCAAGTACATTCAAAGTTGGGTAATTTGGCTAAAAATCCCAATTGCATAAAAATTTCGAGGCCCGCGCGCCTCTCCGCGCCCTTGAGGATTAGAGAAGAAATGATCGTGGTTTTGTGAATAGACCATCAAAGGGAACTCGTAAAAAAAATTGCACCCCCCCCCCCACAATGAAAAGATTTTGATTCTTTTGTTTTTTTTTGCAAATAATTTGTTTTTATATTATTCTGAAAATGATTATGTAGTTTGTTTTTTTTTCTAAAATTATGAAATTCTGAGAATGATTTTGTTTTATTTTTATTTTTTATTAAAACGATTCATATTTTTAAAATTATATTCCAAATTCTAAAAAATATGATTTCGATGGGGTTTTTCTTTAAAATGGTATAATTTTTTTTGGAAATAGTGTTTTTTTTTGGAAAATGTTTTATTTTTTCAAGAGACCAGTTTATTTTCCTAAACATTTTTTGTTTTCTTTTTTTTTCTAAAAATAGTGCAGTTATTGTTTTTCCCCCGAAAATAATTATATTTTTTTGTTTTGTTCTTTTTTCAGTGGTTTGGTTTTTATTTTTTACTATATTTAAAAAAAAAAGTTTTGGGGATTCTGTTTTTTTAAGCACAATAATTTTTCTCTTGTAAATCTACTGATTTTCCCTCCCTTTCAGTGATAGGTATCTCGTTGCTTTGATTTTTCATTTTTTCGGTGAAAATCTTCGGCTAGAATTTTTCTGCTGATTTTCTCTCCCCTTGGTATCTTGTTTGCTTTGATTTCCTATTTTTTTCGGTGGAAATCTTTAGCTAGAATTTTTTTCGTAACGTATCATCTGTTGATTTCTCCTCCTCGTGATGGTATCTCGCTGCTTTGATTTTTTATTTTTTTCGTTGGAAATTTTCGACTAGAATTTTTTTGCTGATTTTCCCTCCCCTTGATATCTCGTTTCTATGATTTTTCATTTTGTTTCGATGAAAATCTTTGGTTAGCATTTTTAAATCGTAGTATAGGTATCATCTTATCGTCCCCTCCTCTTGGTTGGTACCTATTTCATTGCTTTGGGGTTTAATTTTTTCTGAGGAAATCTTTGGCTAAATTTTTTTGCTGATTTCCCCCTTTCCTCGGTGGTATCTCGCTGCTTCAATTTTCTCAATATTTTATAAAAATCAAGACTTAGGTATTTACTTGAGTATGATTTTTTTTTTGAAAATTAATACCTGACACATCTGTTTGAAAAAATTGACCCTTGTTTGAACATCTCATGTGTAGCTCGAAAACCACAACTGTTACACAATTGGTGTCGATGGTCATTCAATTGAATATTCTTCACAATTCACCTTCTATCAATTAATTTTTTCTTCTTACTCGTTGACGAATTTTCTCAAAACTTTTGAAAAAGGTTTTACTATTTGGAAACAAAATTAAAAAAATTATTCTAGTATGACTTATTGTCAAAATTCACTCAGAATCATAATCTAAAAAACTGAAAATAAAATGATTTTTTTGAAATTCCACCATTAATTATTACATTACGACGTTCAAAGAATTTCTTTTGGACTTTGTTTTGTTTAAAATTTCCAGCAACCGAATCGAAAAATCAAGTCCAATCAAATCTACTTACATCGTGCAATTTTTCAATGAACTTCAAATTTTCTATTATTGCATCTCAAATTGGCGAATAAATGTTTTTTTTTTTTTTGGAAAAAATCAATTTTTCTAACATGCTATAAATTTTGGAGGCAGTTTAATGGTAAAATGTTTTATTGTATATTTTGAAGTTTTTTCTGATATTTATGACACCCCTTCTCGCTGTTTCCATTCGACCAGTATTTTTACTGCAATCGTAAAACCTAACGCTGAAATTTTCCACCATACACCCTCATCAGTCACCTACAAACGTAGGTGGTTAATTCCGTCAACGCGAAACTTTTGGTTTGCTCTTTCAAAATATACAAACCTACATTTTATTGATTAAGGAAAAAAAACACAAACACACAAGAGGAAAAAGAAACACTTCGTGACATTTACTTACAGCACTACCATAAAAGTATGGAAAAAATTGAACTTTTGAATACATTTATTCATTCCGCAGTCCCGAGAGATCATAAAACATACCAAACGTATACATTCGAGGTAAACTGATGATTTAGGATGTACATCATTATAGCTCCACGTAGGTACGTAAGAATTGAAGCAGAAAAATGCTAATAATCTATTGCTGGAATACGAGCGTCCGTGTAAATATGAAATATGAATAGTAAAACAGCGCGAGTAATATTATACGGTGCAATTTACTCGTACGTTAGGTTTCTTCTGTGTATGTTTTCCAACAGGCGAATAAAATTGCAAAGGAAAACAGAGTAATACGAAAGTCGACGTCGTTGTCGTTTCAAAACAGGCGATAAAAATTTCTCTCTTATTTACGCCAATATTCGCAAAAATGCTCTTGTAAACATATTAAATATTATGAAAAGATACGAGTAAACAAAAAAATTACGCGTATATTTAGTACCAACGCGGTAAAAAGGATAATAAAATGATTTAAATTAGGCTATAGTGTAATTATATCTATTTGAGCAAATTCAGTTTATATTGTTCGTATATAGAAGTAATGAGCTAACCTTCCAAATCAATTAGATTTCAACGTGTGTATGTGTAAATATAGACTAATAGCTTATTAACGTATATTACATTAAATAACTACCGCAAATTAACGCCTGCCTGCTGATGCTACGTACAATCATCTCTTCTATTTTTTTTTTGCCTGCCATTTTGCTTTTGAGCTTAATTAGACTAAATCGCTGATTAATCGTAAATGCAGTTCTAATTTAACTTCGTTTTAATATTTTTACGTGACAATGGAATAATAGGGCTGGAATTATTATCTCGTAGAGAATGCCGTCTCCGTGGAAAAGTTTCGTTACCACGTAAGCTTGTTTTTATAAGTTAGACCCTGAAGTTGAAAAAATAGTTTGAAGCGAGCTTTTATTATTACACGTAGATGGTGCCGGCTTTTAAACTATGCCTACTCTTCCGTATCGATTATCAATTTAAATTATCTATGCGTATATACCACGCTAACTATAGGTACGTATGTTCAACAATAAAAAAACTTTTTCGATGAAGGTGTCTTAAAAAGAAAAGGAAATGGGATTTTTACCTATATACCGAGTATTTTCATAAAATTATGCGAAAAGTTTGGAATTTTGATACGATTTCTCGGAAAACGAAATTATCGTCAATTTATTTACTTATACAAAAAATACCAGTCTATGAAGTGTAGGCAAATTAGACAAAAATCAACACTTTTGCCCGCAAAGCTTTTATTGCGGAAAACTGTCGAGAGAGGTCCCCTGAGTAACCCCTAAGAGTTACCGCCTCCCAGACCCCTTGCTAATTTTTTTATGGGGCTCCACCCCCCTAAAAAACAGTTTTTCGCTTCTATCTCATTTGGATTTGATTTTGCAGTAAAAATAGGTCAATACTTTTTTGTTCTACTGCCAATTTCTAATATTTTTTGTATGAAATTTTTTTTTGTACGACCATTAGCAGAGGAGATAGAGAGTCCTGAAAGAAGGGGGTTATGAAGAAAATACCATCATTTGAAAACATGATATGTACCGTAATACATATGTATAAAGTCGTTCTAAACTGTGTGTTTCGGGCATGAAAATAGTAGTATTATGTAAATTGATGGTATCTATACTCCCTTGACCCCCCTCCCCTTCCTATGCGCCCACCCTACCTTACCCATTTGTTTTTATTTACCAGTGGCTATATGAGGGAGGGGTGAGGTGGGGTGGACACGTAGGAGAGGAGAGAGGGTCAAGATACATTTTCGAACCTATTCCCCTTCCTACGTGTCCACCCCACCTCACCCCTCCATCATATAGCCACTGGTAAATAAAAGCAAATGGGTTAGGTGGGGTGGGCACATATGAAGGGGAGGGGGTCAAGGGAGTATTAATAGCATCAATTTACATAATACTACTATTTTCATGCCTGAAACACACAGTTTAGAACGATTTTATACATATTATCACGTTTTCAAATGATGGTATTTTCTTCATAACCCCCTTCTTTCAGGACTCTCTATCTCCTCTGCTAATGGTCGTACAAAAAAAAATTTCATACAAAAAATATTGGAAATTGACAGTAGAACAAAAAAGTACTGACCTATTTTTACTGCAAAATCAAATCCAAATGAGATAGAAGCGAAAAACTGTTTTTAGGGGGTGGAGTCCCCATAAAAAAATTAGCAAGGGGTATGGGAGGTGGTAACTCTTAGGGGTTACTCAGGGGACCTCTCTCAACAGTTTTCCGCAATAAAAGTTTTGTTGGCCAAAAATGTTGATTTTTGTCTAATTTGCCCACACTAATGTAGTATAATAATAATTTTTTTTGAGGGGGAGGGATAAAAATGGAAAACATTCGTAATTTACTGTGAATAGGGAACCTCTCAGAAAAAAATTGAGTCTCCCAACCTTAAGTGAGATGGAGCTAGAGATCAGTGGCGTTCCGAAAGTATTTTTCGAGGGGGGAAAGGAAAGGGAAGGGGGTTAAATTTCTGAAAATTCCGACTCAGATTTTTAATTTTCCCAGCGAGGAGCTTTTAATAAATTTGATTTTCAAACATCAAAAAAATAAGTTTCAAGGAGAAAAAAATATAATAAAATTAGTTGAAATAATTTTGGGGAAAAATACGAAAAAAAATCATTTTTGTTGGATTTGAATTATTTTAAAACTATGGAAGGAGAAATATAATCAGGCCGAGTGCAGTAAGGCCAAAGTTTTTGAAAAATTTGATTGCTTTTTTATGTTAAAAAAAACAACATAAAATTGCCAAACTGTTCAATTCTTTCAACATGGGAAAATATGGATACAAATGAGTTTTTCCCTAGAAAATGATTGTTTAATTTGGTTTTCTGATTAGAAAAAAAAACTAAGATTATAAATTTTCAACTTTTTCAATTCGGAAAAATACATATGTGTACAAATGGTAATTTTTCTCCACTTGGGAAAATATGGAAATTTTTATAATTTGCATGGAAATATATAAAAAAATTTTTAAGCTTGAAAAAATATGAAATTTTCCCAACTGGGAAAATATGAGTTATAAGGTTAACTTTTCCAATTAAATATTGAAAAATCTACTTCAATCGATGTGTCCCTGTTAGAGGTCCTCACAGTGATGCCATCCCTGAATAACATAGTTTTTGACATTTTTTGATAGAGCTGCCTGTGTAGTGTAAGGGTGATAGTTTTAGACTTTTTGTCGAAAGTTATAGAAGGGGTAGCTGGAAAATTTGTCTGGGCCTCAAAATTACGTAGTACGAGTAAAATCTGCCACAGTGCTGTTTTTTTCGCTATTTGGTAAAAATAGAAAAAAGTGTTTTGAAAATATTTTCATAAAATTAAGCTATTATGGAGGGGGAGAGGGGGTCTTCAAACAGGTCTTTTTGCTTTTCGACCTTTTTTTCGGTCATGATTAGGGATGGGATTTTTATGTCATAAAAATCGTGTTTTATGGGCACAAAAGATTTTTTTCACAGTCTGAAATATGTCAAAAATATTCCTAAAAAACGGAAAATATGTCAGAATATGTCAAATAAAAGAATGTAAAAAAACAGATGTTTAAAACATATTATTATTTCATAAATTAAAAAATAATTTCATTTCTCCCAGGAGCACATTTCGGCATAGTTGATTTTTCAATTTTTTTTGGCTTTGAAAAAATAGATTTTGAGTATTTTGCAAAATTGTATGTTCTAAAAAATGGTAAAATATGCTCAAATATGTCAAAAAACGGGTAAAATCACCAAAAATATATTATCAGTTTATGCTTTTTACCTAAAAATATATCAAAATATGCTCATACAAATTGGGCTTATTTTATTCGGAATTTTATGATTCTCAATGATATTGTAAATGTTCCCACCGGCAATCAACCAAAAAAAATATGTAAATATATAAAAATCTCATCCCTAGTCATGATTTTCAGTAATTTTTTGAATCCCCCCCCCCCCCGTCACATATGCAGGTTAAATAGGTAATAGTTAAAAGTCACATAATTGTAATTAAAGTTTCAATTTTTGGATCAAATATTTTTTCTACTTTTTTATGCTCTGCGAAGTTCAAAAAAAAAATCTTGAAAATCTTTAGAAATGTCAGAAAATTATTTTCTATAAGAAAAAACTTCTCCATGACTTAAAATTGTCTGCCTTTAAGGGAAAAATTGAGGTATATTTTTTATTTTCCAGGAGGTCCAGCATTCATGAACCAGTTTTTTATTTTTCGATCCACCTATGTTCATAGTGTTGAATCGAAGGTGCCTAGAGGCCTAGACCTACATACATTTATGTACCTATACACAATGTTTGTATCCATGTTCTATCAGAATATATTCCAATTCCATACGAGTTTGTATTATCTATGTTTACAATACTCATCTTTACCATCTAATCTGTCCATGGGCGTACCCAGATCGGGAAAAAGGTCATCACATGAAAGCTATACAGCAATATTTACCTATTTGAAAAACTTTAAATGGCTATTTGCGTGCTGAATTATTGTCCAGCCGAAATGATGAATTACCTATACGTGTAGGTATTTATCTATGGTCGATTAATAGGCTACATGCATTTTATGGCAATCTATTCCGGATGCAATATTGTATGTTGTTGATCATGGTTGATCGTATTATATATTACGTTCAATTGTCGTAGGCACCAGCGAAGTAAATTTAGGTAAACAAAGTATCTGTAGTGAAATACATACAACAAAGTGCGTGTTTATGTTTACTTTTAGTACGGGTACCAGGTGCCTGTATCGTTTCAAAAATGCGAAAGTATGGACCCGGTCTGCTATAAAATTTTTGATATGTACGATTGAAAGGGGACCCCTCCCCGACCCCAAAACTGCCATCACATTTTTGAGATCGAATTGCAAACTCATTTCAGGGGTCCTCAAAGTCGTGAAAATACCATCACTACCTTGTATCCTATTTTGGTTTCCTAGTTCTCACAGAAAGGTTGTGACGAGGTGTTCTATGGCTCAAATTACTAGTAATTGACCACCCTTGACATATTAACAAGAAATACCCCCGCCTTGCGATTTTCCCCCAGTCAGGGGTTCCCAAAGTTGAAATTTTGAAAAATTAACGCATCAAAGTGAAAATTCAAACGAATTTTCTGGCATGGGTGATCATGCAATTGAAAAATGTTTCATACAAAAAAGTTGGAGAATTTCATGAGGATTTCAAATATGTATTTGTTTTTTGTTCAAACTTTGATAGAAATCGAGTATTCGCTCATTAAACGTTAAAAAACGTGTTTTGTCGAGGGTGGCGAGTATTGGAAGGGTGGTCCACATTTACACAGGAACATTTTTTTTGTTAGATATCGGCCGTGCCACCCCCTAAATTTTTTCCTTTGTAGGTAGGTATTACACAGAAAAAATTTCAGCCCAATCGGAGGGGGTTAACGCGTGCCTCTCCACCCTCAAATTTTGACTTTTCATCAAAAATCACACAATTCATCACATAACTTTTTTTGTAAATGGAAAAACGGGGTCATGGTAATGACAAAAATTGTTTGCTGGAGTGTAAAGAATCGAATCACACCATAGTCCCCCTCGTAGACGTATTGGGGGCTCAATACGAGCGAGGGAAGTGCCAAAAACGCGAAAATGAGTTGTCTACTGGAGTTGATTACATTTACATGGGTAATTTTTTTTGATTGATATCGGTCGTGCCACCCCGCCAAGTTTTTTCTTTATAGGTAGGTATTACACAGAAAAAATTTCAGCCTGTTCAGGAAGGGGGAACCGGTGCCTCGCCCCTCCCAAATTTCGACTTTTCATCAAAAATCGCACAATTCACTAAATAACTATTTCTGTAAGTGGAAAAACGGGGTCACGGAAATAACAAAAATTGTTCACAGGAGTATAAGGAATCGAGTGAAGCCATAGCCACCAGTGTAGACATAATAGGGTGCGTGATACGCGCGGGGGAAGTTCCCAAAATGCAGAAATGATATCCTTTTTTCTATACCAATCGAGTCTTTGAAAATACAATTTTACATTTCTGAATTCGGAGTATGCTGTTCAAAATGTACTCCTCCCTCCCTCCCTCCCTCCCTCGTACACTGAAAAAATTTAAATGACCGTCACCTTAATGGAGAAGGAGGGGGGGTGTAATCTTATTTCCTTCTTTGATCAAGAATACAAACACGTGTGTTTCATGAATTGTAGAGAGAAATGAAAGTGAAATAATATTGAGCAATTCAATGAAATAATGGAGTAATGAACAAAAATTATATTAAAACGTATTCGAATCATTTTTTTGAAAATTAATTTAATTTGATTGGTAAATTTTTTGACTACCTTGTGCAATTCCTTGTTCTGCGAAATCGTCACAAACTTCAATATTTTTTATTATCTAGCAACCTTTTATACAGGTAACTCGGGCATTTGATCCAATCCTGTATCGGTTGTTTCAAAAAATCAGTGCTGTATTTCAGAAAATCGTTGCTTATATCAGCATTGATTTTTTGAAACAACTGATCCAGGATTGGATCAAGTACCCCCGAGTTATACGATCGTAAGATGATAAAGAACATTGAAGCATGTGACGATCGCACAGTACGAGTTATTACGTTAGTACTCGTAGAAAAATTAGCCAATTTTTGATTACAAAAAGGAAATCAAAACAATTCATAAGGCAAATCGTTCAGCGCCATCGGGAAATAGGTATATTAAATTAAATGAATTTCCAAAAAATTATTCGAATTCGCATAATTTCTATTCAATATTTCATTATTTCATTGAATTGCTCAATATTATTTCACTTTCATTTCTCTCTACAATTCATGAAACACACGTGTTTGTATTCTTGATCAAAGAAGGAAATAAGATCACACCCCCCCCCCTCCTTCTCCATTAAGGTGACGGTCATTTAAATTTTTCAGTGTACGAGGGAGGGAGGGAGGGAGGGAGGAGTACATTTTGAACAGCATACTCCGAATTCAGAAATGTAAAAATTGTATTTTCAAAGACTCGATTGGTATAGAAAAAAGGATATCATTTCTGCATTTTGGGAACTTCCCCCGCGCGTATCACGCACCCTATTATGTCTACACTGGTGGCTATGGCTTCACTCGATTCCTTATACTCCTGTGAACAATTTTTGTTATTTCCGTGACCCCGTTTTTCCACTTACAGAAATAGTTATTTAGTGAATTGTGCGATTTTTGATGAAAAGTCGAAATTTGGGAGGGGCGAGGCACCGGTTCCCCCTTCCCGAACAGGCTGAAATTTTTTCTGTGTAATACCTACCTATGAAGAAAAAACTTGGCGGGGTGGCACGACCGATATCAATCAAAAAAAATTACCCATGTAAATGTAATCAACTCCAGTAGACAACTCATTTTCGCGTTTTTGGCACTTCCCTCGCTCGTATTGAGCCCCCTAATACGTCTACGAGGAGGACTATGGTGTCATTCGATTCTTTACACTCCAGCGAACAATTTTTGTCATTACCATGACCCAGTTTTTCCATTTACAAAAAAAGTTATGTAATGAATTGTGTGATTTTTGATGAAAAGTCAAAATTTGAGGGGGAGGGGGGAGAGGCACGGGTTAAGCGTGATTAAATTATATCATAATCAGCCAGCACTTATAGTAGGCACATTCTAATTCGGCAAATTACTTATGTGAATCATAAATCAGATATCAGATAGGAGAGGGGGCTGAGATCCTCCGTTGGGGGAAGGGGTACCCTCAGGTAAGGAGAGACACTTCAGATTTGTGTTTAGGGCACTGAAGTGGGGTAATATAAAAAAATTAGACTTGCCATTTCAGTATTCCGTATGCAGTACCAATACTCGCCACCTTCGACAAAACACGTTTTTTAATGTTCAATGCGTGATTACTCGGTTTCTATCAAAGTTTGAACAAAAAACAAATATATATTTGAAATCCTCATGAAATTCTCCAACTTTTTTGTATGAAACATTTTTCAATTGCATGATCACCCATGCCGGAAAATTCGTTTGAATTTTCACTTTGATGCGTTAATTTTGAAAATTTCAACTTTGGGAACCCCTGACTGGGTGAAAATTGCAAGGCGGGGGGTATTTCTTGTCAATATGTCAAGGGTAGTCAATTACTAGTAATTTGAGCCATAGAACACCTCGTCACAACCTTTCTGTGAGAACTAGGAAACCAAAATAGGATACAAGGTAGTGATGGTATTTTCACGACTTTGAGGACCCCTGAAATGAGTTTGCAATTCGATCTCAAAATGTGATGGCAGTTTTGGGGGTCGGGGAGGGGTCCCCTTTCAATCGTACATATCAAAAATTTTATAGCAGACCGGGTCCATACTTTTGAGATTTTGTGGTCCTGGTACCCGTACTATTTCCGATTCGAGTCGAATTATTTGGCTAGGCTCCAATTTTTGAAAATTTCAATTCGTTTTCTAGCTTGGATTCATTTAAGATGGGATCAGTTTGATGGGGATTTTGTGTTTCCTTGAGGTCGTTGATATTTTTCGAACGTAATCTGTGAACTGAATCATCATTGAGATTTTTTGAATGTATTTTCAATGAACTGAGTGCGTGAAGTAATCTCAATTTTTTTCAGTTTTTCGTTTGTTGATTTTTTTTTTGAAAAAAAAAACTTTTCAAAATATCGAAATAAGGTCACTGGAAAATTAATACCATAATTTTCTAGATTTCGAATAGGGATTTTTTTAATATTAAAGATGTTGGAAATTGGAGGCATAAATTCAAAATCTGCGAGAAAATTATATAATTTGAAAATTTTTCCAACGTCATATCTATTGACTGAAAAAATTTTCTGCGAGAAATTGAAAGAAATAGCGCCAGAGAAAATTTCAATTTATATTGACATGTTTATCCGTATTTGAACGCAACGAAACCGTAGGAGTCAATATTTCACCTTTACTTTTTTTTTTTTTTTGAAAGGTACATATAAAAAATCAATCACGAAAAATTGGTATGTTTTATGAGAAATGAGAACTCGTAGAAAATGTTGAACAGTCGTATTCGACGAGGTGAAATGTTACAATATGTAAATATAAATTGAAAAATTTTGTAAAAAAATAGTTTTTCGTGAACTTATGAATGACGAAGAGGGAAAGAAGAGAAAAAAGAAAAATAATAATGGTATTATTTTTTGGAAGTATTCAAGTACCTACCTACACATATTCAACTGGCCTAATACGTTTTGGAAAAATTCATAAATTAGGTACCTATACCTATCGCGATTGCTTCAGAAAAAATTTAAATTTTGAGAAGCTATTTGGTAGGTACTTACTTGTTTTTTATATGTAATTGACCATCAAAATTTTCTATAAAAATACTCAGTAAAGTGAGCCCTTTTCTTTTTTTTGGAAAATTGGAGGTGGGGACGGAAAAAAATGTGTGAAATGACCTCGAAAGAACGAAGTAAAAATTTCACTTCTTTTTACTCCCCCTTCCATTTTTCCGAAAAAGCAAAAGACAGCACACTTTAGTAGAGAGAGAGAGAGAGAGAGAGAGAGAGAAAAAAAGATACACAGCTTTCATTTTGAAAATAAATTTTTTATGGCGAAGCAGGTATCCAAACTGGAGATAAAATTTCCGGTCGAACCAATGATAGATCGAAAAAGCATCCAATAATCCCCTATATCCAATATCATAAAGGTGCTGAAATTAATTCTTCGAAATTTGGAAAATTTTTGAAAATTCAAAATCACCTCAATACAAAATGTGAAGATTTGATCTATTCAAAGTAGTTTCTACCCTGTTTTCGACTTCTCAAATCGATTGGAAGTGATTTCGACCCGATCTAGAGCTTTGGAAAATTTTGGCGTTCCCATGCTTTGAAAAAGGTTCATAAAAAGATCTCTCACCAACTTGAGCACCTACAAACCTGAATCATTCATAAGTGTATTTTTCGATCGATTTAAGCATAATTTTTCAAATTTCATGATTGCTGGTTTGGATCCAAATTTTCCCCGGTAATAATTTTTTTAAGAATATCGAAAATTTCACTGGAGGCATATTGCCTCAAAATTGCTACGAATTTATTCGAGATATCAAAGATAGACCGAACTGAAGGGTTGGAGTTCAAATATTAATACCGAAGTTCATAAAAGCCATTTTAATGAGTTTTTTTTTCGAGCTCGAAATCATTTTCAACAATTCAGTGAAATCCAGAGATCAGAAACAGAATGTAAAATTTTCAAATTTTGATAAAGTGATTTTGAATTTTCAAAAATCCAAAAAATGAACAGCAGCACCTGAAATTTTGGATAGGAGATTATGAAGGGTCTGAGCTCTTTCCCGATCATTCTATGTTTCTACCCAAAATTTTACTTTCAGTTTGGATACAACCATAATCCATATTTTTATTAATTTTTTGTTCGTTTTTTTTTTTTTTAATTTTAATGAATAAATTTTTTGAATGAAAATAGAAATGATGTGTATTCAATTTTGACCAAAACAAATTTTGAAAAAAATATCATAAAATGGAATTTTAATGAAAAAAAATTAATAGGTACCTACCTATCAATCGCAATTTGAAGTCCGTTGAAAAATTTAAATATTGATGGGAAGCAAAAGAAAAAAGTGAATTTAGAAGTGTGTTCTCCTTCCCTTCTTTGTTCATAATGAAGAGATATTTCAAAAAATTATGAAGTGCTGAAATATTTTCAAAAAAAATTTGTTGAAAACCTTTTTTTTGTCAGTCAAAATTTTGAAAAATGTTAAAATTTTCAATCAAGTTTTGTTTTTAAAAATTTCCTCAAAAATCGGAGTTTAATTTGATTTGTTTGAAGGAAATTCCCATTTTTTTAAAATGAATAACTTATAAGCTACCTATTATCCTTCTGAGACTTAGGTAAATAGTTTCAAATTTCTCTCCTGCATTTCTTCACCAAAAATTATCACCAACCCAAAAACATCTTCATGCTGGAAAAAAGCACAGCAAAAAATCATCGAGTCAAATTAACTTTCCAATTTACCTATGCCAGCTCTCCCCATCACCTTTTTTTCTGACTTCGTTATTTCTTTAAATCGCTTTCAAACACGAAAGAAGACTCAATCGTCAACAAAAACTTGAATCAACTTTCCCCCCCAAAAAATACCAGGAAATTGGAAAAATAAATCCTGCTAAGGAAAAGCACAGTAGAGTTATCCATTTATTCTGTCACATTCGAAATTACGCAACTTTAACAAACGCCAAAAGCTGCAAGTTTTCCTTCAAAAATACCTTCCCTGCTTTATCATAACATTCCACGAAGGAAAATAATTCACTCGCTAGAAATACGAATACGAAAACCAACTACGAACTTTCCAACAGGAACAGTTCAGTTCAAAACATGTGAAGTGTTTACTAGAAGCTCCACATGTCGGAATAGCATGCAATAGTTTTCAAAGACTCCAGTGTTGCCAAAACAAAGTTCAAAAAATATAGTCACGAGTTGTTTACCTTAGCTTTGTTATCTCTCAAGTCGTAGAAAGAAGTTCAAACGAGAAACGAGGGAAAGTCCTCCCCTTCATTTACCCTTGAAAAGGTCCTGTTTTCATTTTCCGGTCGGTCGTTGGAATTGAAAAATCAAGTTTCTCGCGAATTAAATTATCGTTCGTTGAATTTTGCCGGATACAAAACCAAGTTTCGCGTTCGAATATTGCCAAATGATTGATAAATTATTTGTAGATTGATTCGATAATCGATTTTAAATAAAGGTACCTACAAATCCATTTTTGAAAAAAACACGTACCTATAAATTACTAAATCGAATTTTTCCTCATCGTGCTTCCGTGTAGACAAATTCGATAAAAAATTCACAAAAAAACAAAAAAAATTGCAAAATAAATTCGCGTGTTTTTACGTGCAGTTTACTCGTAAAAAATAAATTAAACCAGATGAAATTTTGTTGATGAAATAAACAATTGCCAAACGTTAAATACCTATACTTAGTTGTTTTGTATGTATTAATGCGTGTTTTTGAATGAACTTGAAAATGCGTAGTAGTTTAACCTTCTTTTTCGCCACCTCACCTCGTTACGTAATGCGCCGAAAACGTTACCCTTTTACTCCAGCACCACGAGGCACGAGGCACGAGCACGGAAATTCGAGGGTTTTCGTTTTACATTTTGAGAAAATGCGCCGTTGCGTTATTTCGCAAACACCCCGACGTTTCCGCGTAAACAAAAAGCATCCCATGAAAAATTATCTAGTTGTTTGTTTACGTCAAACCGGAAATAATACGGTTACGTATTCAAAAAAGCTGCGTACCTAGCAAAAAGGTACCATATCTGCTTGATAAATGTAACCAAATTATTCAAAAAATTTTGCGTTTTGTAACTATCAGATATTATTCAATTTTAATTGAAAAAAATTATTTCTCATTTTCAGCCTTTTTTAGCTCAATATAGCCTGTCTTTTATATACGGTGCTTTTATCTTATTTTTTTTCATCCAGAGAAAGTTTTTTCCCCAGTAGATGTCTGCTTTTCAAATTGTGATAAGTATTCGTACCTTGTGTTCTGCGAGGCAATAATTTGATCCTTCTTTTTTTTAATAATCAAATTGGATTAAATTTAAGCCATATGAATTTAATTTCGGAAAATTTAATTCCTTAATGTGATAGAATGACAGTTATTAAAAGTTGAAAGTACCTTGAACAGGGATGTTTGAAAAATCGATTAAAATACTGGATTAGGTGCTTAGGCAGTTGAAGCCGGAATTTTTCAGATGTTTGGGAGGAATTTTTTCCCCATTTTGGTCAGGGTTTTCAAATGGAATGAAACATTTTTTTTAATTTTGTTCAAATTAAGAATGTGATTTTTTTTTGAATTGATTTCACTAGTTTCTCTGGGACAATAATCCAAATATTTTGAGAATAAGCATTTTATTTAATTGATAGAACGTTTAAATTATTTATTTTCATTTTAAAGTTTTTATGTGAAGATATAACTTGAATTTATGTTTTACGCCCGTAAATACGAGTAAGTAATTGAAATTGAAAACACAAAAGAAACAAAAGATGCAGAATTATAAAAGTTGATTGATTGAACAATTTTTTTTAGTGAAGGCAATGGAAAAAATTTGAGGAATTTTTGAAAAGGAGAAATTTTCAAGTTTTTTATGTTTTCTTTGAGGAATTGGAAAAAATTAATTTCTGAAATTTTTTAAACATGATCTTAATAGAGAAAGTACCTAGTACCTACCATGTACATGATACATATGCAGATGCTAGTTTCAAAATTGAGGAAATGGTAACTCCTATAGGTATCAAGTTCACTTCAAGAATAATTTTTTGACAGTTTTGAATTAAAAATTTTTTTTTGAACATGGTCAGATTTTAAGAGAAATTGTTTAGGGGTAAGGGTAGAGCCAGGAGGTATAATTTGCACCAGATTTTTTAAGGTCCAGACATGACTTCTTGAGTACCTACCCTTCCAAATCGATTTTTAAAAAAATTATGAAATGATCCACCCTAAAAGTCCAATATCTAGGAGGGGGTGTAAAGGGTGTATTTGCACCGGGCCCGCATTTTTGAAGATCTAGTGAAGGACCAGAAATTCATATTTTTCATTTTAATTGTAAAAAGTATGCTAAAAAAAACATTTTCTTCCTTCGCTAAAATTGAAATTTTTCAAAATTTTTCTCTTTAAAAAAATTAAGTAAATAGAACAAAACTAAAAAAATTTGCAAAAAAGGCTTGAAAATCAATTTTTAATATTTTTCGGGGGGGGGGAGAAGGCCCGAGAATTCTTATAGCACCGAACCCACATTCGCTCTCGCCGGCTCTGGTCACAATCTAAAATTTAAAGAAAAGTTTCTTCCATTTTTTGTCGCAATTGAATGTGAACAGACCATAAAACTGAAAACAAATCTATGTTGAATTACGGGCATAATAATGATTTATTTATTTAGAATACATTTTTGGAATTTCATATCCAGTAATTACTAGCTCCTAATCATTTTTGCCAAAAATGGGATTCCAATGATCCAAGTACAAATTTATTTTGAGTTTTCTAATTCTAAATTTTTTTTCAAAATTATATCCAATTTTAAAAACTTTACAACTGTAAAATTTTTTTAATTCAAATTTTCTCAAGTTTTTTCCAATTTTGATTTTTTGTAATTTTTTTTAATTTCATATTTTAAAATTTTTTTTACAATTGTTGAGGTGAAAATTTTTTTGAAAAACAAAGTTGCATTTTTTTTAAAAGTTGAAAAAAATTGAGAAAAAATTTTTGAGTTGAAAAAAGGTTTAAAAAATATTAAGTTTTGAAAAAATTAGATTTGGAAACATTTTAAGAAAAAATCCCACTTTTTCCTTTAGGCCCTTTAAGCTGAAAACGTTGGACCATGGATGTGTTCAAATGTAGCTAGGTACCTACTCACTTTAGAAATAAGATCATGTTTCTTATCTGTGTGTAAAGAGACAAAATTTCATAACTTTTTATTAAAATGTCAATACTTGCACTTAAATGTTTTTTCCTATTTTTCCTATTTTTTCAACATTTCTAAATACTTTTTCCAGTTTTTTACTCATTTTTTCAACATTTTAATATACTGTTTCCAGTTCTTTTCTTACTTTTTAAAATATTTCATTTTTTCTCAAAACATACCCTACTTGATAACTTTTTATTAAAATGTCAATGCACTTTAAACTGAAAATGTAAACTTTTTTAGTTCCTACAGCACGTGATTATGTCATCGATCACTCAATTTTCTTCTAAGATTTTTCAAATCGGACCTAATGTCATTGTATCGTGATCTAAAAATGTTACGTTACACAAAATCGTTACTGATTTAAAAATCCCCCCTCATCCCACCCCACAGGTCTAAGACATATCCATGTCAAAATAGAAACAATTTTTAAATTGGGGGAAAAAATTAATTAAAAATTTTTTTCCAACTTTGATTTCTTCAAAATATATTAATTTTATAACATGCATTGGTTTTACTGATTTAATCTAGTTAAACATTAGATCTCTTGACTTTGTCAATATTTAGCATATTTAATAAATCATCTAAAAATTTTTTTCTCAATTTCACAGTTTTTAAAAATTAAAAATTCTATCAATTTTTTTCAACTTAAATTTTTTTTTAATTAAAATTTTTTAAACTTTTTCTCACTTTGAATTTTTTAAAAAAATTTTATCTTCATGTTTTTCAAAATTTCTTCTCACAATAAGTAAATAATAGAAGCAATATTTAAAAAATTAAAACTTGAAGGTTAAAAAAATTTTGAAAAAATTTAGATTTAAAAAATTTTACTGTTGGAAACATTTTAAAATTGGATAAAATTTTGAAAAAATTTAGAATTAAAGAAATTGGAAAATTTTGTACTTAAAATTGTTCTTAGGTCGTCGAAATCCCTATTTTGGTTAAAGTAATTAGGACCTAGTCAGTAATTTCCAAACGCGTTCAAAGTTGAAAATATTTTTCATTCCTTAAAATTAATTCGTTCTGAAAAAATATACCTATTTACTTACCCAATATAATAAGAAGCCATATAAAATTTTTGTTTCAAACCCTTCCACTCCCACACCACTTCTAAAACATTTCCTAATCTTCGTTCCCAACGTACCCGTAATCAGGTTAAAATACCTATTCGAGCATTATAAAAACCAAGCACATCTAATTAATATTACTCGAACAAAGATCGAATAATTTTCATCCTGGGACCTCATGTTTTTATATTAAAAATGATATTTATATCGATACTTTTCCTCGGCCCAAACATGGGGTACCAATAAATCGCCAAAATTACACCTCGAACGCTGCTTATATAACCATCGTAACTCTTATAATCACCGACCCCTTAACGATGGATTTTATACGTCGTAAAAAGTTCAATTAATGTAAGATTCGCCTTTACACAAGACACAGTTTCGTATCTATCGCTACTATTCGATAAAATTTCCTCTGTCCGTGGTCGTAACGTCGTAAAAATCCGAACCTATGGTTAAGGCGCGAACCAAAAATGCACCTAAATGCACGAGTTTAACGATAAAAAAATCGCGAGATTACGTTAATTTGAAGAAATTAAACCAAGTTGACCTTTTGACTACGACGTAAAAAAGGCGACGATCCGCGTCTGCGCCCTGTTCCATTTAATTTTCAAATATCAAGGGATCTTTTCGCAAAAGCAAACATTTGAGAGGAAGTATACTATAGTAACTTGTGAAATATTAACAAAAGCTCGCCCAAGATTTTACGTTCGTTCAGCGCCCTCGTTGTAAACCCTGATACCGCGTATTTTCTCTATTTATATTCTGGAAAAAGATGTCTTCTCCTGTTACAACACCGTCAACCGTAAGTTATCATATTTTTTAAATTTATTATTTATGTCTCGTAATACTTACACCTCGAATGATATTTTTTCCATTGTACTCGGCTTTCCATTCGATCTGTACGGGTTCCTGATTAGATTCGTATAGTAAACAAGCCATTCTCTCTGTATTGATAAACACGTCATCTTGTGGAAAAAATACGCTAAGTTTCGAGTTATTTTTAAAACGGATTCGCTCCGTAGGCGTGATCATTTGCACTGTACTGCTCATAAAAATCAAAATTCTGTTTTGTTGAATTTTTTTTGGCAGTGGTAATGGCGAGAAATCTCGTGCAGTTTTTTTTTGCTCATTTGTGGCGTGTAATGTAATGTACCTATGATATGAAGTCATTCGAATTTGGCTGATGTATTTTTTTTCTGATAGGTACATGTGTAAAATCTCGATGTTTTTTGAATGAGTAATGCTGGTATTATTTTTGATATTTCTGCTGAGGTATTTTCATCGATAATGGAGAACATATTTCAGCCCATTGAATTTTATCAGTGTAGGAAAAATATTTTTTTAAATTTGGGTATTTTATAGTACCTATTTTCTGTGAAAAAATTTTATTTTTTGTACCTATAGTTTAATTTTCAGACATTGATGTTTTACAACAATTTGAAGAAAAATATTTCTTTCTGCATGCTAGATTTGTTTTTTTCAGGTTTCGATTGTAGGTCATTTGGAATAAATCTAGGTACCTAAATTTTTTTCAATTTAGTTATAATAAGATTGATTTTTGAGAAAGCTGAGAACGTTTATGCCATCTACACAATCGTGATTTTGTGCTCTTCAGCGTGGATAGAATGTCAATAAAGATTGTATTTTTAGCCTTAAAAAGGTATACTCGTGTTACATTGTAATCAATAACTGCTGCATGAAACTTGGCTATATTTTAGATTCTCTCTGCAGACTGTAGTCGTGGCAATATTTCCATTTTACGCCAAGTGATCGACTTGTATTACAAATTTTTGCCAAAATTCGGTCTTTAGAATTTTTAATGCGATTTAAAGTAGTAAAATAAAGTAAAAAATTAAGAAAATCAAAAATTATGACGTTTTACTCAGATTTAGAGTAAGGGTGGAGTTTTATAAAAGGTTAAAAATAGGTACCTGGGTATTAATACAATTTATTTTTCAAATAAATGAGTACCTGTCTGCCTAAATATTTAAATAAAAAGCAGGAAATAAATTAGGTCTGTACTTTTTTTTCTATTCTGTAATATTGTAATATTCTGTGAAAAAATGACCCCATATTAGGAATGTAACCCCCCCCCTCCTGGATCCCCTCCCCCAAGAGAAAAGATTGAATAAAAATATGTAATAATTTCTTCTTTCTTCGTTAAATATTACTGTAGGTAATACTTAATAATTAGGCTCCCATTTCTTATAGGTACCTATCTGCAATATTTATCAAAACCTAGGGAATAATTTTTTTTTTGAAAAATCACTGGAATTCGCCATGAAAATCGGAATCATAAGATGAGCTTGATTTTCTAATACATCTATCGACAACATGTTTGAAAAAGGGGCGGAGAATCGCTCTCATTTTGAAAATCATTTGAAGGAGTCACCCGAAAATATGCATTATAGCCATTATATCCATCCACTTTTAAAAATAGGTAGTTACTTTTTCAGGCCTATAGCTGGTATTTTTCCAATCAGGACGAATAGAAATTGTAAACAGATTCTAAAAATTCAGGAAAATTGAAGGATTTGGGATGGTGGAACAATCAAGATGTTCTCAAGAAAGAGAGAGTACCAACTCACTTATTTCGAATCAGTGAAAAATCACTGATAAACAGTCAAAATTGCAGCACAGGAAAAATCAGCAAAATTCACTGATTTTCAACGAATTTTTGCTGATTTTTCAAAGATTTTCAATGATTTTTCAGTAAATTTCATAAATATTACTGAGTTTTCAGCGAATTTTCTTTGATTTCCAGTGATTTTCTTTCACTGACTTGCTTTTAGTGAAAAATTTTCACTGATTTATTACTGTGTTCCAATTCTGATTGTTTTTCAGTGATTTTTGATTAATTTCACGGATTCAAAAATGAGAGAGTACCTATGTAAGAATAAGGGGGAATATGTAAATGACCAACATTTTAGTGTCGATATCAGAAAAAAAAACGTAATTTCAACCATGAAAAGTACATATAAAAAATACGATATAAAGGGCAAATTTTTTCCAGTTTTTTGCCTATTTTCTTCGTCAAAATTGCCATTTTCCATCAAAATTTTTTCTCCTCCAATATTTTAAATTTTACATACATTTTTCGTAGTTTTTATAATTTCAAGTTTAGAGCACTTCAATACATGGTTTTAAAATTGGAAATTTTATTTCCTTTGAATACAAAATTTTAGCTTGGAAAAAATTGATAGCGATTCGTATTCAGAACGTCAAATTACCCCTTTAAATGTGTACGATCGATGTGATTAAATTTTAAAAAATCACATTTTTATATGAATTTTTTCAACATTGTTATCCCCTCTAGACCAGGCAAATAGCACATTGGAAATGCTTGAGAATTTCTCTCCAAAAAATAACCGATCTCCCTACCCAATTGACCTATCACTGTTAAGAGAGGAAGAGGTAAAACGTACATCCAATTTTAGTTTTTGTATGTCAACAATTTGGTACCTAAACCTACCGTACTCTTCTACAAAGCAGGACGACATTGCCAATTTCTGCCGAGCTCAATATAAAGACGAAAGCCCTCCTTTCTTTTGATTTCTATCCTTTTCTTAAAATCATTCGTCTCGATTTTTCAGAAAAAAATAGTGACAAATCGTGAAGAGTCGTGACGATTTAAAGAAACCCCGATAGAAATAAAGAAACTGGACTGATTTTGGTAGCAAATTATTTCCTCTGCAACTTTCAAAGCTATTTCGAATTGTTTTAAAGAACCCTTGATCTGGGAGCTTTCAAGAAAGTAGGAATTGAATTATTAAAATCCCTACATCTCGACTTCGAAAACTAATCGCAGATGAAGATGCAAAATCTAAATATTTTTATTTGTTTAGGAAAAGGTCAAATCCCTTACATATTTTTTTAGGCTTAACGAGCATTTCGAGGGAAGATTTTGGAGGTAGAAATTGAAAAATGCAAAATATAGAATTTTTTGAAAATTTTTTCACAATTTGAAGAAAAATTTTGAGCCGAAACAAAAAAAAATCCCGTATCCAAAATTTCAGACACTGAAGTTCATTTTTCGAATTTTAGTGAATTTTTGAAATTTTAAAATTACCTCGTCGCACTGAAAAAGAATGAAAATTTGATCTAGTCAATGAAAAAAGGCTAAAATTTGGTATCGTACCTACTTTATTTTCGATCTCTCGAATCGATTTTGGAATTTTTCAGCACTACAAAAAAGTCCATAAAAATGACCCACAATGAACTTCAACACCTTTAATTGCAAATTATCCATACTTAAGACCTATTTAATCGAAAATAAGGTATCTACTGACTTTCAGTTTTTTACCTCAATACGTATGCTATCGACGTATTTTTAAATTTTTTCCAAAAATATTTTCTGCTAAAAAATATTGATCAAAACTACTCGAAGTTACGAATTTCGGAAAATTTTGCTTTAATCGATCAAATAGGTCTCCAATTTGGGTAATTCGCGATTATAAGTGTTAAAGTTCATATGAGCCATTTTTATGGGCTTTTCTTTAGTGCTGGAAAATTCCAAATTTTTCTGGTGGCTCCGAAACCCCTCGAAACCACTTCCAATCGATTTGGGAGGTCAAAAATAGGGTATATACCGAATTTCAGCTTTTTTCGTTGATTAGATCAAATTTTCAGATTTTGTAGGGCGATGAGGTAAGTAATTTTTAAAATTTCAAAAATTTGCCAAAAATTCGAGAAATTAACTTTAGCACCAGAAATTTTGGACATGGGGTTCTTTTATGATGTACTTCCGATTTATTTTTGTTTCGGCTCAAAATTTCAATTCAAGTTGGAATGTACCTCCCTTGTCAGTAATGAGCATATAATTTTGCTCCTAGGAGTAGTAGGAGGCTAAAAATTTTTATTTATGGGTAAATTTCTGTTTGAAAAGCACCACATACAGAGTGATCCATGAATCGTCTGCCAAACGTATCTTTTTGGGTATAACCGGGTACCACTAAAAAAAATTGAGATGAACATGTCGCCTATTTTGAAAATTGAAGGGACAAATGCTGCTTCTAAAAAAATCACGTCAAATTTTTTCTCAATCATGGGAATGGATAATACATTGAAAACTGAGCAAATTTTCACTTCTTGACTCTTGTTCTATCTTTAAAATTGAAGGTGCAACAAAAAAAATTGTTCCAAGAAAAATTCTCAAAAAATTAACTGATCAAGGGAAGGCACATACGTTGAAAACTGAAGAAATTTTGTTTTGCAGACTTTTTGCCTAACATCGAAAATAAAGGGGCCAAGGGTCATTAAAAGTTGAGAAAATTTGAAAATTTTTTGAAGCTCATTTATTTTTAGTGACCCGTAGCCCCTTCATTTTTGATGTTAGGCAAAAAGTCCACAGAACAAAATTTCTTCAATTTTCAACGTGCTATCCTTTCCCTTGATCAGTTATTGTTTTGAGAATTTTTCTTGGACAATTTTTTTTATAGCACCTTCAATTTTAAAGGTAGGCAAAAATCAACATACTATCCATTCCCATGGTTGAAAAAAAATTTTGACGTGATTTTTTTAGAAGCAGCATTTGCCCCTTCAATTTTCAAAATAGGTAACATGTTCATCTCAAGTTTTTTTTTCAGTGGTACCAGGTTATATCCAAAAAAACATGTTTGGCAGACGATTCATGGAACACCCTGTATAAAAAAAATTAGTGAAATTGGAAACATTCTCTCACAGCAATGACTTAAATTGAAGAAAAATACATCAAATTAAAAATATTATACGCAGCTATTTTCAAAATTGAACAGTGAACACGACAGAGATTCAGGTATTCTATAATCAAGTAGTTTGGCCAAAATCGCTCTTATTTTCTCAAAAAACCATCGAAGAACCAATTAATTTCACTACTCGTTATAAAATCCAAGCTCGAAACGTCCTACATTTTACCAGCAACCAAACTTTGTCGCATTACACCAAAAAAATTAATTACAAACTGTTGCGTGCATGACCCAGAAAAGCTCACAGCCCCCTAAGTATAAATTTGGTAAAAATATTCGCACGAATTTATACGTAATACGTCCAGATAGTCTACAGTCCAAGAGGCAAAAAGTGTTCATTGAGCGTGCATTTTTGCTGGATAAAAAAATCAGTTTGCTTATTGTAGGTATGGGTCCCGTAGTCCCAAAAACCCGAATTTTGGATTTTTGCCCCGGCACAATAGGGAGCTGAGGCCTGAAAACCCCCCTTTTTTCTCAATTTTTAAATTTGACTTTGGACAAAAAATTTTTTTACATTCTGGTAGCAGACACTCCCCTGACTCCAAATATATGTCACATCCCTTGAGTCACGGGCACAATGGGATGCTGGGCCCCCCAATGTGCGATTTTTTGCCAAATTCGATCATTTTTGGCACAATAATGCCTCTGTAGGCGTTATGCGGTAAGCTGGACAAAAAAAATCAAACGAATGTATTCTTGGGTTCATTCCGCGTCCAATGAGCCAAAGTTTGAGGAAAACTGTGGGCACAATAGGCCGTGGTGGAATTTCAAAGTTTTGAAAACACGCGATTTTCTCCCCCTTTGTTAAAAAAATAAGTCATGAAAAAAATCTAAAACGTGGGTTGCGACATATCAAAATGGGTTAAAATTTCACGAGCAGAACGAAATTATTGATGAAAATTAAATTTGAGCAATTTTCACCCATTTTGAGCCCCATATCGGGTCAATTTTTGAGTATTTTCAAAGGATTGACATGTGACCTATGAAAGTGGGGTAGAATTTCGCCAGAAATTCAACAAAACCATCCAAATTTTTTTTGAGCAACTTTTGAGAATTTTGAGCCTTAAATTGAGTCAATTTTTGATTAATTTCAAAAAATTCACACGTGACCAATGAAAGTGGGGTAGAATTTTGCCAGAAATTCAAAAATATCGCCCAAAACTTTTTTTGAGCAGTTTTTGAGAATTTTGAGCCTAAAATTGAATCAATTTTTGAGTATTTTCAAAGAATTGACATGTAACCTATGAAAGTAGGGTAGAATTTCGTTAGAAATTCAAAAAATACCATCTAATTTTTTTTGAGCATCTTTTGAGAATTTTTAGCCTTTAATTTAGTAGATTTTTAGATAGACCTTTCATGGATTAAAATTTCATAGAGAACCCAAAAAATCAAAATCGAATAATTTCCTGAATGAAATTAAGCCCAATTATTTTTTCAATTGAATGTAATTGATTTGAATTTTCTATTTTCTTTTTTATTAGTTTAGATTGTTCATTTTTTGGCATTCCAATGAAATATTTTGCGCTTGAAATTACTCAAACATGAAAGCTGTTTTAAAAAGTTTTGGAATACATTTTAAAACCTTGGACGAAATTCTATCCCTTTTCGTAGGTTACAAGTCATTTTTTTGAAATTAATCAAAAATTGATTCAATTTAAGGCTCAAAATTCTCAAAAGTTGTTCAAAAAAAATTTGGATGGTTTTGTTGAATTTCTGGCGAAATTGTACCCCACTTTCATAGGTTACACTTACATGTCAATTCTTTGAAAATACTCAAAAATTGATTCAATTTTAGGCTCAAAATTCTCAAAAACTGCTCAAAAAAAGTTTTGGGCGATATTTTTGAATTTCTGGCAAAATTCTACCCCACTTTCATTGGTCACGTGTGAATTTTTTGAAATTAATCAAAATTGACTCAATTTAAGGCTCAAAATTCTCAAAAGTTGCTCAAAAAAAATTTGGATGGTTTTGTTGAATTTCTGGCGAAATTCTACCCCACTTTCATAGGTCACATGTCAATCCTTTGAAAATACTCAAAAATTGACCCGATATGGGGCTCAAAATGGGTGAAAATTGCTCAAATTTAATTTTCATCAATAATTTCGTTCTGCTCGTGAAATTTTAACCCATTTTGATATGTCGCAACCCACGTTTTAGATTTTTTTCATGACTTATTTTTTTAACAAAGGGGGAGAAAATCGCGTGTTTTCAAAACTTTGAAATTCCACCACGGCCTATTGTGCCCACAGTTTTCCTCAAACTTTGGCTCATTGGACGCGGAATGAACCCAAGAATACATTGCGTTTGATTTTTTTTGTCCAGCTTACCGCATAACGCCTACAGAGGCATTATTGTGCCAAAAATGATCGAATTTGGCAAAAAATCGCACATTGGGGGGCCCAGCATCCCATTGTGCCCGTGACTCAAGGGATGTGACATATATTTGGAGTCAGGGGAGTGTCTGCTACCAGAATGTGAAAACATTTTTTGTCCAAAGTCAAATTTAAAAATTGAGAAAAAAGGGGGGTTTTCAGGCCTCAGCTCCCTATTGTGCTGGGGCAAAAATCCAAAATTCGGGTTTTTGGGACTACGGGACCCATACCTACAATAAACAAACTGATTTTTTTGTCCAGCGAAAATGCACACTAATTTCGTTTTCTGGAGCACTTTTTGCCTCTTGGACTGTAGACTAAGAGCTATACATTATATTAAAATACGAAAATTATTCCACGTCTTCGTAATGAACGTGGTTAAACCCGGATGCGATGCGTTTACTAAAATCGAAGGCAACTAGAGCGTCCTATGTTAATATTTTACATAAAAGAGAAAAAATATGTCGGTGAAAGCTCGCATTGCCAGTAAGCTCGCCCAGTTCATCCCATGGTACATTACACGTTGAGTAGATTAGCGAAATTAGCTACCCGAATAACATCTGGCTGACTACTCAAAGCTTATTCTTTGATAAGATTGCGGAAAAATAGTTTTCAGTTAAATAGTCGACTTAGCGCAGCGTTGGAAGTTCATTGAACAATAGGTAAACAACATAAGTACCTTTTGGATAGACTAGGCGAGGAAGCGCGGAGGCTGAAAAGAAAAAGCCAATACAAACCGATGGAAAGAGACTGAGGAAAGATTATTTTAGCTTGTTCGAGAGGGAAAAACAGTGTTACCAGCATGTTTGAGACACAACAAGCCAGCGCAAGCACAGCGCAACGTGTCGCAAACTCGTGATGGTGCGGTTGGCAAGGCGCCACATTTTTGATCCCCCCTTGCTCGTGCTTTCGTGACGTCATTATTTATTGCCGGATCAATGGTGGACCTACGACCAACTTTACGCTTTCTGCGTTCGCCGCGGTACGAAAAAATTTTCACTCTAAAAAAAATAAACTTTGGCTACGTCATTTAAATGCTACGTGATTGGTTGGCGCTTTTTGGTAGGAAATTGGTAACATTAAGAAAACCTTTTAACCGAGTATGATATTGAACTTTCATAATTTACGCCGCCGAATCACGACTACATCGGTACTTTCATTTGCAGTAATTTTGTTTACCGTGCTCGAGTTTATTTTTAAATTTGCTTTTTCCCTCGCTCGAGGTGTTGGTTTTGCATGGCTGCAGCTCGACCGATTTTTTCCCTCGTCGTAGCCGAGATTTTATTCGTTAATTTTCTCGTCCCAATTATTTAAGAATCGTGGTTAATGAAAAGCCTCTGCCTACGTTGAAAAAAAATCCATAAAACGAATATCAATCAAATTTTTTCAATTCAATTTACACGTTGGGCAATTTCTCGAGACCTGAAATTACGTTATCGTTTATCGTGTCAATATTTAGAAACGCTTTTATAAATTTCTCTTTTATAAAACAATTAAATTTATCATCGATGACGGTTATTGCATCGAAAAGGGTGTTACTGTGATCGATTATATAATTGACGCCTTTTTTTCGCAGCTCCTCGAAAAAAAAGATAATAAATATCGTCGCCTCGAAAAAAAAAGGAATTTTTTCATTCACGGTGAATTTTTCAATAAACGACGACGACGTGAAATTTTCGCTTCTTTGTTAAACCGTGTACGAGTTAAACCTTTACGTCAATTTGATGAATATAAATTGTTTTCGCAGTTTGGTTCTTCGTTTGGAAAATTTTCCTTAAGAATACGTGCCCGAGAGTTGAATAGGATCGAGCTTACGATTATTCGAATTGTTTACGTTTTAAAATAAACATCAGTATACGGAAGTGTTCTTGAACCGTGATATTTTTCAGGAGGAAGTTCAAATTGAAAGAAATTGTTCGAGGAAAAAAATTGCTACTGTGGAGTTCCTTTTTTTAAAAAATTGAGGTTGCATGTTTGATAATATTTTTCGACGTTGGCAAAAGTTTTGATATTCTTTAATGATAAATTTTGCGAATTTCAAGCAGGGTTATGAGAATTTTAAATTCGATACCTATAAAAAATTTGATATTGGAAGCATGAACTGTTTTGAAAAGAAATCAATAGGTGAATTATTATCATACCGCAGATAAGGAATCGCAATTTGTCGAGTGTTAAATTAAATTACGTACCTATTGAATATTTTCAGAAATGGTTGAGCTCTTTTAGATGACAATCGATACGCAATTCACGTTACATTACGCAATCATGTAGATGAGATACCCATCAACTCAAAAATTTTTTTGAAATACCTATGATATAAACCTCTGAATCGATTTTTGGAGTTATTTTTCCCCCAATCTAAAAAAGTGATCCACTGGGGTATGATGAGGCCGAAAATGAAAATTTTTCGACGTTACTAAACGAGATATCGAAATACAGAGTGGGAAGCTGAAAAAAGACCTAGGTAGGTACCTACCTAGGAATACAATTATCAAAAAGTTCAAAATAGGATTCATTCAAAAAAAAGCAAAAATTGTTTCAGAGGCTTTCGAGGTCTCTGAATCCGTTTCTAAAATTATTTTGATCCCAAATTCTGTGAAGTATAATAGGGTTCAAAGGTGAAAATGTTTCGATGTTTTTTTTTTCGTTACTGAGCGAAGTATTAAAATACAGGATGGACTACCTACGTAAATCATTTGCTTGTAACATCAATGAAAATTTACCAATATTCGATTCCATGGAGTTTTTTGAGTGGAAAACTTTTTCTTTTCAATTTTTCCACTCTCTTGCCAAAAGAGATGAGTTCAAAGTAATTCTAGAGCAAGACCAAAAAAATAAGGATAAATTGATATACTCAAATACGTTTAATCGCTTGAAAAAATCTGAAAATCGTGCTTAGTCGAGTGGGTATTTGAAAACCTTGAATAAATTCCTAAAATTATTTCAACTCTCGCTTCAAATCACGACCCATGGAAAAGAGGCGAATGGGAATGAATTTTTAAAAAGTCTTTGTACTGTCAAGCGAGCGAGATATCGAAACTCATGTTCTTTTTACCGCTGAGTCCAATCTTAACGTCACGTCCTCCTCCCAAAGAAACCAAAAGAAGCTCAAAGGAATGGGACAAAGCACAAAAATGAACATTTTCAACGCTATTAAACAAAGTATCAAAATCAATGTTTTTCGGTCCCTAAAAATAATTTTCATTTCTGGAGTTCTTTTGACCCAAAACTTGAACCATGACTCATTGGGTGAGTGGTTGAAGCTAAATCGTTTTTTTTACAAAATTTGTTTTTTGAATCTGACTCTTCCCTCTGTCCGAAACCTTCTCTACTTCTATCTGAGTGCTTTTGACAAAACTTCAAAGTCCTAATTCTGGCGAGGTCTTATGAAATTTTTTTAGAAAATTTCAATAATTATTTAAATCATTTTTTTAAAAAAATGTTGAAGACTTTTACCAAAATCTGAAATTTTTATTAAGATAAAAAGTTATAAAATCTTGAACTAGGATAAATAATTTATAAGAATTGACGAAGGAAGATGAAAAAGGCAGCGTAGATATATCTTATTCTCTCCTGTAATTAAAAAATTGAATTTTTAGTAAAAAAATAATTTATTTTACGTAATTGATAAAAATTGTAATAATGATAAACTTTTTCCAAAAAATTTGGAAAATTATGTACTTAAGGTTACCTTTTTTAAAAAATTAAGGAAAATTGCACATATTTTTACTCAAAAAATTGAAAGAATCTTTAATTGAAAATAATGCCATTTTACTCTCTTATTCTGAATCAGTGAAAAGTCACTGATAAACAGTCAGAATTGCAGTACTGGAAATTTTCGCTCATTTTACAGAGATTTTCATTAATTTTTCTGCTAATTTCATTAATTTCACTGACTTTTCAGTGAATTTTCACTGATTTTCCAGTGATTTTTCTCACTGATTTGTTCTCATTGAAAATTTTTTCACTGTTTTTCTCCTGTGCTACAATTCTGACTGTTTCTCGGTGATCTTCAATGATTTTCACTGATTTATCAGAATGAGAAAGTACCCTTTTTTGCCCAATTTTTTTAAATCTAAAATTATGAGCGAGCCTTCGACTTGAAAACAAAACAACGCTAACTTATACTTTAGATTCGTTAGAAAAAAAATAATAAAAAATTGCAAAAAGTACAATATTTTTAAATTCAAGTTATCTCATTATAAATTTTCAAGTCTCAAGGTTGCCTATTCATTCGGAAAATGCCCTAAATAAATTTTATAATCTCTCATGAAAAATGAGAAGGGGTTAAAATTTCGTTTTTTAAGGTAAAACATCGTGCCGAAGTTTTTTTTGAAATTAGGGCCAATGTCTTATCAAAAAAAAAATTATACAGAACAGCCATGGTAAAAATTTTCAAAACATTTTAAAATGTTTTAATCCGCGTAAAATTCCCCTTTTATCGTTCCTTTTAAAAGTGTAGAAATTTTCTACATTTTTTTAATGTGGAAAATGATTGTACTTACTTACATTATGGGATTTAGAATGAAAACTTTTTTGAGCCTCCGTTTTAAATAAGTAGGTACGTATTTTAACGATATCAAGATAATATTTTATCATCAAATCATATTAAGCATTTACCTCGAAATTCCACTGTATTTTACATTCATGTTGAATCTAACTGATGATAAAGAAGATTGATTTTTGAATTTTCAAAAACTTTTAATCAGTCTACCCCCGCATATTCACCAACTTAAAGTTCCATCTCATTTGAAAACTATCAACTGATACAAGAGATTACTCGTATTTATCTTTTAGCTTCTCTCAGCAAACAACAAATTGTGACATTGTTCAGTTTTGTTTATCCCTTCGGGTTCTCTCTTCCACAGTCGACAACCGTTTGTAATTCTATTCACTAGGTAGTAGGTACTTATATAACTTTCCTCATTAATTTACTTTTCTTTGAGATTCAATTTCACACGTACAAAAAGTCACCTCAGCGTGAAATAAATTTCTAAAAAATACCTAGATATTAATATACAACTTGGTAAAAGTAGAACACAGCTAAAAATGGTACCAGATACTCTAGGTTCTTGTTCCAACTTCTAATATCAAAATACAAAATACATAGGTATCGTGTATACCTAAAACTTGATTATGAGAATTTTGTTCCTATATCTCCATTTCTCAACACCCTTATCCATTAATTTGTAATTGAATTGCTTTTACAACTTTAATTAAATAGGAAAACTTGGCCGCGTACGTATTTGTAAATTACCACGTCGACTGTTGTGTGCTGGAATCTAAAAGTGTACTGGGTATGCAGGATACTGGATACGGGATACCTAACCTAACTTATTCAATGAAATTTCATTTTACTTTACCTGCTTCGTATTTCGGATTCGTAAGAGTATCACGTTTTTAATCTACGTACATACAGCGAAAACCTTTTAGTACTTGTCTTTTTGGTCGAGCTCGAGAAGAGTGTAAATAGAATTAGCGAAGATTTTTACGATTTTCGTGTGAGTTTTAAAATTCTGGGTACGAGAATTGTTTCTGACTCGATAGTCCAGTGCAATTTGACAAAAAATGGCGAAGTACAGACAAAAATTCCGATCCAAAATTTTTTTGACTTAATTTTCGCAAGACACTATACCAAACAATATGATGAAAAGTCCTGGTCTCCAAAAGATGCAGGACTCTCTGGGGGGGGGGGTTAAACCTCCCCTAAATCAGTTTTTTGCTTATAACTCGTCCAAAACGCCATTTTTGAAAAAATTAGTTATGTACAATATTACTCTACGTTAAATTTTCTTCAAAAATGGTTATCTATATTTTTTGTATGAAACGCGAATTGAACCCACAAACGCCCCCCGCAAAAAACACCCTTTTACAGGAAGACATTCGTAATGACACGGTGCCTTTAAAATTACGCCAAAGGCATAGAAATTAAGATAGGACTTTCTGGTTTACGGAATTCAATTCCTTATAAAATTTTGAGTTGAAAAAGCTATTTTCAAAATTTTTCCTCGGTGTGAGGGGTGAGCCAAAGGTGATTACATAGTGTTACTGAAAGAAAAAACAAGCTAATTTTGATGAAAATATTTTAAGATTTTCTGGGGGAAAAATGAAAATTTGGTTCCAGGGGGTATTCAGAGCTTCCTAATCCATTTCTGGGATCATTCTGACCTTAAACTCAAACCCAGAGCCATCAGGAGCGAGGGGGCGAGCGTTACACAAAAAAAATGGTGAAGTACGGAAAAAATTCCGATCCCAGATTTTTTTAGCCGAATTGACTCAAGACACTACACCAAACAATATGACAAGAAGTCCTGGTCCCCAAAAAGCGTCAGACTCCTCCCGGGGGGGGGGGGGTTGAACCCTCCAAAATGAATTTTTTGCTTATAACTCGACGAAAAAATATCTCGCTCCTGCGGGTTCTAGATTCAAGTTTGAGGTCAAAATGACCCCAGAAATGGACTTGGAAGCTCTGAATACCTCCTAGAACCAAATTTTCTTTTTTTCCTCCAGAAAATCGGTTTGAAATATTTTAATCTAATTTAGCTTGGTTTTTTTCAGTAACACTATATGTAATCACCTTTGGCTCACCCTCCACACCGAGGAAAAATTTTGAAAATAGCTTTCTCGACTCGAAATTTTACAAGGAATCGAATTCCGCAAACCAGAAAGTCCTATCTTTATTTTTATGCTTAAAAGCACCATGTCATTACGAATGTCTTACTGTATAAGGGTGTTTTTTGCGGGGGCGTTTGTGGGTCAAATTCGCGTTCTACACAAAAATTAAAGATGACAATTTTTGTAGAAAATTTAACGTAGAGTAATATTGTACCTACATAACTAATTTTTTTGAAAATGGCGTTTTGGACGAATTATACCTAAGTAGGGCAACCCAAAATATTTATTTAAATATTTTTTTGCAGCATTCCGATTACAAAAGTAACAAAATCCCAACTTCATTTCGAATATATTCGAATATTTTGTTTAAAATAAGTCCAACTTCATTTCAAATATATTCGAATATTTTGCCTAAAAATGCATATTTTCACACATTTGATTGCTATTGGAATATTTTCGTCCAAAATTACTTCATATTTTACGATTTTTCAAAAAATTTTGAATATATTTAAATATTTTGGGAATTTTTTGCGTTTTAGGTAAAAAAAATATTTAAAAAATGTAACTGCTGATTTTTTTGATTTCTTGAATAAATTTTTGATTTTATTATAATATAATTGATAATTGAAAAAAATACAATTTTGATTTAATCATTTGCCATATTTTGTGAATAGTGTTCCTAATTTATAAAAGATATCAGTGATATCATAATTTTTGAGTGGCGCTTATCAAAGCGAGTAAAATGATACCATATTGTATTCGAATATATCTGAATATTTTCAGGATATTCGAATATTTATGGAAATATTTTACCTGAAATATGGCCATATTTTGGATTGTCCTAGCTATAAGTTAAAAAACCGATTTTGGGGAGGTTTAACCTCCCTCAGGAGAATCCTGTACCTTTTTGGGTCCAGGAGTTTTCATCATATTATTTGGTATAGGTAGTGTCCTGATCTCCTGATTGAGTTAAGCCAAAAAAACCTTGGATCGGAATTTTTGTCTGTACTTAAGTCTAATTTCACTGGGCTACGAGTTATTCTCACGTTATAATTTTTTTATTTTGAAAATAATTATCGATGGAAATTGGAGTGTAAAATTTTACATTTTTTCCCCAGGAATGAAAAATCAATACCGAAGTAATTTTTCAAAAGGTTTTTGTATAAAATAAACTCGATCGTACTTAACCCAAAAATCTGATAACTTATTTTGATACTTTGCCAACTCAATATAGGCGTGTTTTTTCTCAATATAAACTACTTTCTTGAAATATGGCGTTTAAAAATTTCCTAATGTTTATATCGAATAGATATTGCTATTTTGTTCCTGATAATGGCGTAATCAGTGCCCGACTAAAATTCGCTACGTTACCCATCTGTTTTTGCGAAAACGTGCCACGTACCTACGTAGATTTGCAAAAGCAGATATACCAAACTCGACGAAAGAAGACCGCCAGGCAAAGTGGGTCAACGAATCCTGTATTGATCAGTTTTTGAACTCAGCCTTTCGTTGTCTTCTAGCTCGCAAAATTATGACAAGTTTTATTTCGACATTGTGTGGCGAAAATTTCTACAACGATAATCTCTCTCATATAAATACAATCATAATAGACCATTTTCAAAAAATATACAGCACTATTAATTTTATCGAAAAAGTACTGTTTTTTATGACGAATGAATATTTTATGGAGGAAAAATTGTACTTTATATAGACTAGAAAAAACATCAATAGATGTCATAAACTAACCGAGCGATTCGGATGATGAAAAAAAACAGAACAAAGAGGAAAATTTTCAAGTATTTTTCCTTATTTTTTCACCAACACTTCTGGCGAATCGAGGATAAAGAAAATATTATTAGAACGTGAAAAATGACAGAATTTTATTATTTTTCATCTCTCAACAGACGACTTTGGTTTTTAAGATGATGGTCCTAGCAGAGTTCTTTTAATCAAAAGTAAACTGCTCGACAATTTTTCTTTGTTTTTTATTTCAAAGAAAGATTTTTTATTTATAATTCGCACCGGGGAATTGACGTGCTTCAACAGTCATATAATTTGAAAGAACCAAGACTTGAATAAATAAAAGCCTCGTAAAAATTCACCTGTTGCAGTTGGTTTTAAAATTTTGGAAATTTTTTTCCAAAATGTTACCAAGTAAAATTTCAAACTTTCGAATTTTTCATTGACGTGACGAAAATGGAAAATTATTATTCCAATAAGCCAAACGTTCTTAATGTTTTCAATTTATTTTCTTTCTAGGTGTTAAATTGCGAGATACGTATGAAATTCTGAAATTTTCAATTTCTCGCGATTCTAAAGGTATCAGATTTATTAAAATTCGTTGAATTGGAGATTTTTTCGTATGCGTATGTTTGTTCAAAACGCCGAGCACGAGTTCAAGTGGTTCCCTTGTTAGTCCTTTTTCTCCCATTACACGAGTACGTTTTTGGTAGATTTCATCGATCGAAAATAAATTAGGGCATGTGTTGAATTTCAAAGATGATTGCCTATTTTGTGCTCAAAAGAACGTTCCTTTTCTTTACATTGTTACGGTTTTACATTCATAAAAGAGTATACCTAACTTACTTCCGTTTTTTTTTTATTTCCAGCGAGTTTTCGATTATTTTTTCGTAACCTACTTTTTTTGAGATTTTTTTAATCGAATTAAGTATAGTTTTGGAATTCGAGTTATTCTTTTTGATGGTTTCCAATCATGAGTTATTGAGTTGGAAAAAATTCCAATTCGATGGATACCTATGGTAGCTGGTTAATTTTTTTAAATAAGTATTTGTGAGGAATATGGATTCGTAGGTATCTGAAAATTGTGTAATTTGTTTGTAATTTCTTATTGAATTGTAAATATTTGTATTTTGGATTCATTTTGCAAAAAAATAATCAATTTTTTGAAATTTTCATACCTAAAACATTTAAAAACTGGATTTTCAGCAGTTGAATAATATTTTTTATATTTTATACAATTTTCTTACTTGTGAAGTCACCATCAAAAAAATATAGAAAAATGCAAAAAAATTAGCCATTTACCTACTCACCTTTGAAAGTTGAATCGATATAGTTAAAGCGAATTCACGTCAAGTCCATCCTTTTGATTTTAATTTAATTGAGTTTATAAAAATAACCGTGATTCTAATTTTTAAAAAAATGAAATATTGATTTTGTATCCATTGGAAGAACATTTTTTTAAAAAAATTTAATTCAGATTTTTTCAAAGTCATATTGTGATGCAATGAAAAGTGTGAATGTAAAAATGTAACGCATTTTTGGAAATCCCGCAGTCTCTAGTTTCTGACGTGGCGTAGATTAATTTTTGAGCTTTCTTAACGACTGTTTAAACCAGAAATAAATGTTTTTTTGAAAAAATTCTATTATTGTAAAAGCTTTGCCAATTTTAAAAATAAAAAAATTCTAAAATATTGGTTTTTTCAAAAAATTGCTTTTCTGGCATAAATAGTCTTTAATTAGCTTTAAACCTACCTAGTCGATATTATTTCTGAAACTTTGAAAATGAAAAAAAATCAGTTTTAACAAGTACCTATTTATGTATTGGATTTTTTTCAATTTATTTAAAATTAAGACTCTGGTACTATCGGTAGATATTGAATGATTTTATTGATTTTTTAAAATTTTATTTTTCTCCCTGGATGCAAATCTTTTTACGGCATCTATTGAGATTTGCAAAACGAAATTTGAACATTTTTGATCCACCTCCTAATCCTTGGTGCTTCCGACAAAGGGCTGCATTTTGAGTAAACCAAAACCATACCTATTCTTATTTAGAGTATTAAAAACAACAAATTTTACATATTTTGAAGTGAGGGGAGGAGAAGGAATAGGTCTTATTCCAGTACATCCAACTTTTGCCAAATTATCTGAGTAAATTTTAAAAGTGAAAAAACGAATCTATAGCATTATTTTGAGTGAACGTTATATTCAAAGTTTCAAAATTCAGTTTTTTCCTCGAGAAATTTTCAGGATTCAGTGGGTCAAAGTAACCCAATAAATTTTTGCGATCATTTAGACAATGCATTTAAAATTAATTTTTTTATCAATTTTTGATGCCTGATTGAAAATTTTGGGCAAAGAAGCAACTCTGAGTTGGATTGTAGAAGAAGGGAAGGAAAAATCGAAATTTTAAATTGAATTTTTTATAATTTTCTCGACTCGAAGTATAATTTTAAGTAAAATTTTACCTCTTTTTTCAGAGCTAAACAGAAATCCTTCCTCTACCCTCAAAAATATTTTCTCTCTTTCAAAATTTTTCACATTCAACCTCAATTTCTTCAACAAAAAATGCAATATGAAACTTTCGAGAGGAATAAGTTGTCCCCTACCTTGTACAGTCCAACTTTTTGTTGATGAAATTAAGAATTTTTGATGCCCTTGTGAGAAATGTCCAAGCTTTAAGGAAGAGAGAGAGGGTTTGAGTATAAAAATTGAAAAAAAGAACTTTGAACAGGAATTGAAGAACGTTGAAAATAAATTTAAATTTTTTAAATTCATAATCTCAAATTTTCTCTAAATATTCATAAGAAAGCGAATGCCATGTTATCCCCCTCCCCCCCAAGAATTCTCCGTTGAATTTGATGCTTGTTTTCGCTTTTTGATCTATTTCTATCATTATTTTTTTCCATTAGAATTACGTTGAGAAGTTTTTAAATTTGATTCAGAAATCACTTATCAGATCACTCGTATCCTTACACTGGGACGAATCGAAGTGGGCTAATTTATAAAAGTGACGAAATAGTCGAAAATTTTCAACCATGATTCTGAAATTTATTTTCAAACCGAGAATTCGAAGCATTAATCATGGATTTTGAAACAATGGATCCCATTCTCTAAATCTGAATCAATCAAATTTGGTGAAATTCTGCATTTTTCCATCAAGCTGAGAATCAGTGATTTTTCACTGATTTTTTTTCGTCAAAAATTAAGTATGTAGGTTGTAGGTTCCTACCGATTTTTTCTGAGAAATTGGAACTTGACTAAAAAATCATCGATTTTTAAATGAAAAATTAGTAAAAAAATCACAGATTTACAGTGAAATTGATTTTACTGACTTGAAAAGGCAGAATTTCGCCAAATTTGACTGATTCAGATTTACAGAACAGCAACTTGTCAAAATCTATAAAAATAACCAAAATTGGAACTACCAGAACCTTCAGTTATTCTGATTAATCTTCTTATGGAATTTTTGCTCCTATTTTCTTCCAGCGTTGAATATTTTAGGAATCAATGTATATTTATATGTAGGTTTTTATTAACGTAATTCGTACGGTATTTTTCCACGAAGAAATAGGTACATACTTCAGAAATAATTATGTTTATTTTCTTGATAGATACTCGAAAAAAAAATTGCTTATAGTATAATAAACCGCGGAGACCAATACCGATCAACAACCGAACCAAATTTTTTGTCGAAATTATCTCGCTCTTGACGGCAGCATTCACATAGATAATCGTGACAAAGAGGTAAAATATCCTCGCAAATGTTACAAGGAGGAGATCCGCCTAGAATCGCCGGTATGGAAACTTCCTTCAACAGTATTTTCAACGCTAACGCTCCGTGAGTGGCTTGATAGGTTGTTAAAGGCGTTTTACACCATTTCTTACGCGTTTCTTGGTATGTCGCTTTATTTTTGGTACCTTGTTGTTGTTGTAATAGATCATGCGTTTTGTAAAATCTGGAAGGCGATTTAATAAAGCCAGCGAATGAGCAAGGTTTGCTTTCTTCTCTTGTAGGTGTAGCAGGTTGGTTCTCCTCTTTGGCAGCACATTCCGGGCAAAGGTAATCGTAACCTTGTGTATTTGCAGTAGTACAACAGTCATCTGTTGGTGTACCACAACAAATGTAACTTTCAGGGTAACATCCACACGTATATTGGCATTGGTCATCATTTGCAATGTCACAAATATCCGTTGTGTTCTGCTGAGCGCTGCATTTTTCGCAAGGTAAAATGATCTCGGGCTCTTGGTTACAACAGCAACATACCGATTCGCAGCCACTATTTTGCATAAACTGATTGATCGCTGGGAGAAATCCCTAGATAAATACTTTTTGCTAAGCAGTCTCTAAATTATACTTGGGCAAAGAATTACGTAGGTAATAGTCGAATTCATCTCGCGTATTCTCGGTATTCCTCTAAGATTACACCGGTATCGATGTTTATAAATATTAAAAAACATTCTAACCGATTCCCTCATTTATCTTTATTTCAAAAATCTAATAAAAAGAAAGGTTTACGACGCCGCGAAATTCGTACAGAAAATTTATAATGAGATGGCGCCATTTCCGAGTACTCGTTATGAATTTTAATACACCGAAAAATCATTTCAATACTTGGCAAATAGGTATTTGAAAAGAATTTATTCAAAGCTTAGGTATTCACCATTATAAGTTAACGATACTATTAAAATTAACGAGAATGTACCTCATAAGTTGAGGATACCTCTTTATTCTGCTTGTATCTATAATTCTTTTTCTTTCTTTTTCAGAATTACTGCATAAGTACCGAACGATGCGGCCATGTAAAAGTTCACGTTCAAGTAAGTTTTTAAAAAGAATTTCTTCTTAAAGTTAGATACAAATTGAACGATAAATTGATAATTTAATCGCATAATAAGTATTCGATAGGTAGGTATAATATTTTTTCATCATTTCCATTGAAGAGATAGCTTTTTTATAATTTTTTTTTTATTATGAAGTGTCATGAAAAGCTCAAAGCTGAATTATTTTTTAATTGATGAGATTATAAAAAGTGATTTTTTTTAAAATAAGGAGCTTCTTTGAAATTAAACTTATAATCCTATATTTCAAAGAAATATGAAAAATTATCGAATAAAATTTTTTTTTATCATGTAGCTAACGATTCTTACAACTTTCCATCTAAATTGAGGGACATATCCATAGAATTTTGACTATTTGTAGTGTACTTAGTAGTGAACTCATCACCAGATTCGCAAATGGCACAGATATTTCAATTTACATAGGTACCTATTTAAGAGTGATGCAAAAAGGGTCTTATAATAATTTATGGTTGTATTTGGTCTCGTATTACGAGCCCCAGTCATTCTCTAGAGCCAAAATGACACAGAATTCTTAAAATTCAACTTTTTCCAATAAAATGATATTTTTTGGGGGTCAATTAGCTCAAAATGAGAGAGAAATAGCGAGGGAGAAATATACAAGTTACATGAGTTCAATTCGCGATTATTGGAACCTGCTTGAGTCATTTAAAAAAATTATCGTGATTTGAGATTCTTTCTCCCTTTTTTGGATCATTTCGTAAGTAAGTATGGTTTTGCAGGAATGCAAAAACTAGCTTGAAAATAGCTATACTCTCTCAATTATAAATCAGTGAAAATTATCGAAAATCACTGAGAAACAGTCAAAATTGCAGCACAGGAGAAAATTAGTGAACATTTTTTACTGAAAACAAATCAGTGAGAAAAATACCTGGAAAATCAGTGAAAATTGCCCGACAGTCAGTGAAATTTAGGAACTTTGCTGGAAAATCAGTGAAAATCATTGAAAAATTAGCGAAAATTTGCTGAAAATCGGCGAATTTCGCTATTTCCTGTGCTGCAATTCTGACTATTTATCAGTGACTTTTCACTGATTTAGAATGAGAGAGTAGGAGTACACAATCATACCACAGCCATCATTTCCCTTCATATGTTTTCCGATTTCGTCGAAAATTTTTTATGAATTATTTTCGTCCTACTATGAAAAATTTACTCTCTCATTTTGAATCAGTGAAAAGGCACTGATGAATAGAATTGCAGCACAGGAAAAATCCTTGATTTTCAGCGGATTTTCGCTGATTTTTCAAAGAATTTCATTAATTTTCAGAAAATTTCAGAGATTTTACTGATTTTCCAGTAATTTTTCACTGACACTCCAGTAATTTTTTCAGTTTGATTTCAGTGAATTTTTTCACTGGTTTACTTTCTCATTCTGAATCAGTGAAAAGTGACTGATAAACAGTCAGAATTGCAACACAGGAAAAAACAGTAAAAATCACTGATTTTCAGTGATTTTTCATTGATTATTCAAAGAATTTCACTGGTTTTTCAGTGAATTCCATAAATATTACCATTTTTAGTGAATTTTCACTGATTTCCAGTGATTTTTTTCACTGACTTGCTTTCAGTGAATTTTTTGCTGATTTATTATTGTGCTGCAATTCTGACTGTTATCCAGTGATTTTAAATCCATTTCATTGATTCAGAGAAAAGAGAGAGTATTACTGTCCTGCAATTCTAACTTTCCAGTGATTTTTAATAATTTTCACTGATTTATAAATGAAAGAGTGTGCAATTTTTCCTATATCTCTTTCATAAGTCGGTCCCCAAAATGAAAAATACTGTGTGGCATACCGTTTATAATGTTTTTGGAAGTGTGGAGTTCGAATTTTTACCCATTTTCAATGTGATCTCTCCAAGTACCTACCTCTACCTCATAAGTCAGAATTGGGGAAAAAATGGAAATTCCTTGTGACATATTTTTTCATCATTTGTAATGTTTTCGAGGCTGTCGAATCCGAATCCTGGCTCTTTTTTCAGATTAGATCCCCTGAACTTCCGCTATCCTCAATGTTTGTGAAAAAAATTGCAAAATATCGGATGACTCATCATTTGTAATGTTTTCTAGGGCGGAAAGTTCGAATTTCGATTTCATTTCAAGCTGTTATTCCCACTCCCTTACAAGAGAGGTAAAATTTCAGGATCTCAGGTTCATTTCTCGAATTTTGACGAACTTTTCCAAATTAAAAATTGCCATCGACCAGCAAAATTTGAAAATTTGATCTAATCTACGAAAAATGTTGAAATTTGGCGCATACTCTATTTTCGACCTCCTAAAAGCCATTTTAGGTGCTCAAGTTTATGAACAATTTTCAAAGGCTTTTCTTCTGTCTTGGGAAATTTCAAAATTTCTGGAGACTCCAAAACTTCTCGAAACCGCTGCCAATAAATTTAGGAGGTCGAAAATAAAGTATACCAAATTTCAGATCTTTTGTTGATTCGATCAAATTTTCATAATTTCGCAAAGCGATAGAATACATAATTTTGAATTTTCAAAAATTCGCCAAAATTTGAGAAATGAATTTTAATTCTTGAAATTTTGGATATGAAGTTCTCGTATGATGTACCTACTTTCGATATATTTTTGTTTTGGCCCAAAATATTGTTACCAGTTGGGATCACTCTCTTGTTCGTCTGAATTGTGGTGAAAATTAGGACTCTACAATTTACCCCCTTGAAAACGTTACAAACGAAAGGCCACGCGTAGTTTTGCTTTTTTTTCAAGTTTTGAAAATCCAGGTGCTTAGGGAGTCACATTTGAAGATAAACTTCGAATTCAGACTAGTCAGACTCTTAGATTTTTGTTGTCTGAATTAAAAAAATTTCTGTATGAAAAACATAGGTACCCAGAATCTAAATAATATTTCGATAGGTATTCAAATTGGCAGGGGCTGAAAATTTATGGAAAAATGTCAGTCGGGATGAAACAAATGTCTTTTTTTGAGTGAAAAAATTCCTAATCTGAGAGCTGCAGTGATGCAACCAAAAAGGAGAGAAAAGGGACATTACTTCTTATAATACCTAGAAAAATTAAAAATTAAAAAAATAAAAAAAATAGGGAGGATTGTATTTTTTATGTCATTTAAGTGGTGGAAAAATGGAAATTAAAAAAAATTGATTTTCATTTTGATTGATAGTTACCTGATAAGAATTCATCAAAATCCTTGTTTAAAACATTTAAAAAATTTCAAAATTTGACCTTTCAAAAAATCTTGGAGTTGAAATTGAATAAGTATTTCATGATATTTAAATAAAAAGGAAAAAGAATTCGCTCTCTGATATTTCAATGGAATGTCAGGACCTTTTTTTTCTGCTCTGTTCTCCCGAAATACGTCTATGTCAACGAAAAAAATTTGGCAAAAATTTAAATTTAGAAGAAGTTCTTATTACTATCCTGGGAAATGAAATGAAAAATTCCATTATGTACTTAATTCAAAAATCGAAATTCAGAATTTGAAAACCCTTTGTAGATTCAAGTTTCTACGAAGAGCATTTGAAGTAATTTAAAAATTTTCCTTCGTCATTTCGAAACCGTATGAAAGAATACTCGAAAAATTTCATTCTCGTTCTCGGATAAGTCACAAGTACCTATGTACTTACTTAAATTGAAACGCGTATTTCAGCGAGAAAAAAGGGCTCCTGAGAAATGTTAGCTACGTAAATTACATCCAGAGTGCTTTATTGATTACGACATATTCGAGGAAAACTGGAATAGTAAAATCTCATTACAATAGGCGAAATTTTGCATATGTATGCTGAACAAAACAAGTTAAGACTTATCTATCCTTGGTTGATTAATTTTCACCTACTTTTTCAGGGAGACCTAGCTCAGCAAGACAAAAGAGCCGTTTTTCTGACAGTGCACGACCTTGGATGCAATCGTATGTACACAGTTTTATTGTTTTCAGTATACTAGGCTATTTTTAATCGATAAACCTTTGGCTTTTTATTGCAAAAAATATAATACACTGGCATATGCACAATGAATTCTACATTCTTTCAAGAGTTCAATCGAATAAGGAAACATGGCAAATATATACTAACAATAATGTTATCGTGAAAATAATTCATTTTGACAACTCGTAATCGATTTACAATCCGGCCAAGCGTCGAAACCGAAAATTAATTCGAATCGAAATGATAGAAAAACTTTACCATACGTAATCGCAAATTAGCTTGTGTATTGGAGTTTCACCAAATCAACAACGTAGAATTACTTATAAATTCTTTTCGGTTGAATTGGCCGCGTATAACATTGAAAAGCGAGTTATCAAGGGCGAATAATATATTTAGGCCGACACGTAGTTCAATATGTTATCTTTTTTCGCGATGAAAAACACATCCAAACGAGTGGTTAGAATAAGTATGAGCTTTAATAGAATCGATAAAAACTATAAGCTTATTACCTCTTCTCAGCTCACCTGAAATAGAAAAACAATTTCAACGTTTGGTTCAAGTATTTTCATGTTTTAACAACTCAAACTCGAGATGAAAAATTTTCAAGCGGAAAACATTTAGCAGACTTTCGACCAACAATAATCGACCTATCTGACGCATTTGGTGGTTTTTTGCCCGATGCTATCTTTCAATATGTTTCGCTGAAATGTAATTTCTAGGGCTGTCGTGTTTCCAAACGTACCCTCGCGTAGGGTATAAGTTATCATTTTATGGTCCATATTCAACTATCGACCTAATTTTAATAAATCAACTTGAAATATGGTATAACATTATTTTTTAATTAGAACAACCGAAAGAATCGTTGTTTGATAAAAATTTGTTTAAATATTCTCCGAGTAAATAAAAAATTTCGTTTTTAATTTGTTAGATTTAGTTAACGATATTTTTATGGCGTTTTTTCTCGTTATCTCGTGGCTGGTTGAATATTTTTCTCGAATTTTTTCCTCCTCCTGGCGCAGAACCCACCTTCGCGGTGGGTTTCATTTTTAATTTCCAGCGATAAGTGTTTTCGTGCTGGATTATTTTTTACTCCCGAAATATTAATAAAAGTGCAAAATATAATTTTTAGAGACCATTTTGACCTAGGGAAGGGGGAGAAGGGTTGTACGAAAGTCTGAAATACATCTACCTAGCTATTTTCCCCATGTTTGAACGATATTGAAGACTTAATCATGTTCCAGAGGTGTCGAATTTGAGAAAATATTCCTAAAGTTGAAAATCTCGAAAAAAATTCTCCTCCTGGCGCAGAACCCGCCTGCATATTTGGGTTTCTTATCCATGTTTGAACGCTTTGTCATGCTCCAGAGGTGCTAACTTTGAGATATTATTCCAAAATTTCAAAATATTGAATTTTTTCATCCTCCTGGCGCAGAACCCGTCTGCATATTTGGGGTTCTCATCCATGTTTGAACGCTTTGTCATGCTCCAGAGGTGCTAACTTTGAGATAATATTCCAAAATTTCAAAATATTGAATTTTTTCATCCTCCTGGCGCAAAACCCGTCTGCATATCTGGGTTTCTTATCCATGTTTGAACGCTGTTTCATGCTCAAGAGGAGTTATCTTTAAGCAAATATTCCTCAAGTTGAAAATCTCGATTTTTTTCATCCTCCTGGCGCAGAACCCGCCTGCATATTTTGGTTTCTCATCCATGTTTGAACGCTTTGTCATGCTCCAGGTGTCAACTTCGAGAAAATATTCCTGAAGTTGAGAATTTTCATCATTTGTAAAAAATATTGATAATTTTCGAAAAGAATTTTTCAACAGAATTTTCAGAAATTTTTTCACGTTGACAATATTTTTCACTTCACTCTACAATTTTTTGACAAGAAAATTAGATAGTTGGAGGGGAAGGGGGAGGTAAATCTATGCCAACAATTTTACATTATAAATTTTGAACATTAAAAATATCTCATATTATTAAAAGTATTGGGGACCGAAAATTCACAAAAAATTTTATCTGACAACACCCAAAATTCTACATCAAAAATCAAACGACAAAAATTCAACATAAAAAACGTTTCATCAAATTTGGACACTTCGATTTCTACACCAAGATATTTTATATAAATAAAAGAGTACTAGAAACTTACCACAGAAAAAAATTGACATAAAAAACAACTGGACTTCCACACAAGAAATTCTACTTTAAAAATATTCAAAATTTTTGCAATAAACCCTAGAGATTTTTTAAGTAGTTCCACTCTACATTACAAATTCAGCACCAAAAATTTTTACATTGAACATTGGGCGCGAAAGATCTATATAAAAAAATTAAATATCGTCAAAAATTCCGCGAAGGTAGGAAATTGAGCTTTAGAAATCCTAAACTAAAAATGGGACATCAAAAATTAAGTACCTATACCTACATAAAGAATTGGACATCACCAAAAAATTTACATAAAAAATCGGGCTCCAAAAAATTTATAATAAAGACTGAGCGGCACCAAAAATTTCACATAAAAATGGGGATCAAAAATTATAGGTACCTACCTACTACCTACATCAAACATTGGTCAGATCGACAGATATATATACCTAATTTTTCATCAAAATGCAGGAATTTCATATCAATAATTGGGCACCGCAAAAAATTTGACACCATCAAAGAGATTGCACCAAAAATTGGATGTCAAAAATATCAATTTAAAAATTTGATATCACTAAAAATTTTTCATGAATAGTTCCACCAAAAATTTGCCATCACTAGAAATTTTACAAAAAATACTGCACCCAAAAAATTTCACACCAAAAATTGACTACCTAGCCAAAAATTATAAATCAAGAATTAGTCACCCTTGAAAATTTTGCATAACAAATTGGACTCCAGCAAAAATATTACATTAAAAATTGGCCAAGAAAAATTTTGACAAAAAAATCGGATTACAATTAAATAAACAGTTGCATAAAAAAATGACCCAAAAATTTCACATTAAAAATCGAACCCAAAAAAACGTTTACATGGAAAATTGAACGCAAGAAATTTCACATTAAAAATAATAAATTGAGCACTGTCAAAATTTTAGTGTGAAAAATTAGACACCAAAATTTTACAAGTAAATATCAAATATTTTCCATCAAATAACTCTGCATGGAAATTTGAGCATTAAAATTTTAAATAGGAAATTGGACATCACTAAAAATTTTTATAAAAGTTTTACACCATAAAAAATTCAACATGAGAAATTGGGCGTCATAAATTCTACATTGGAAATTCTACATTAAAATTAGACACCATTAAAAAATTTCGCATCAAAAATTGAAAATATCACATTGAAATTTGGCCATGGAAAATTTTACATTAAAACTCAAATTTTTAATGAAATTTAATAAAATTTGACGAAAAAATATCGATATCTGTAAAGGATTTTTTGAAACAAAGTTTGAACAATTTAAAGATTTCTAGAATTTTTCGTCAACAGATTTCTGTTCAATTGAGTAGTTCCAGTTTATAGATTTTACAATGAGCCAAAAAGGAGGGATTCAGAGTTCTCCAACATCAAATGAAATCAACTTTGAACCACCCTCCTCTCCCTCAACAATTAATTATTCTACTCCTCGCAGACAAAAAAATAATTTTTTCCTGAAATGGATTTGGCAAAAGGATCATTCTACTCTACCTCCAAAAAAATACAATTTTTTGAAGCTAGAAGTACGCAGAAATCAGTTAGATCTCTTTGTAGGGTAAAAAAAGTTAAAAAATTGCCCCAAAGTTCAAATTGCCCCACTTCACGATTTTATTTTCTCACTGCAAAATTACCGAACAAAAAAACGTATTTTCGAAGTAAAAAGATATAAATAATCTTACGTGCGCACATCGCATTCGAATGGTTGAACCAAAAACGAGCCAAATTTTGATGATTTTTTTGTATATTTCATTACCTACTATTACGGTGGCCAAGTTATTTGAGGGAAGATTTGGTCTCATTTAGTATTCTCCACGATTCACGCCCAATTTGACGAATAAAAATATAAAAAAATACATAAAATTTACTCAAATGAAGATATTTTGTAATAATGAAACGCAATTATTCGCAAGTGTATAAGATCAAAAGACCATTCAACCGAAAAGCCACATGTAGAATTTTTTTATCATTTGGCCGATTAGTAATTACCGTACTTAAATGTTTACTATTTTTAATGTACAGTGATGTTGTCTCAACGTTATGAAAATTACATGTATAAGAATAATAGGAAAAATGCCAAGAAAAAACTGTAAATACATCATTTATTTAGCAAAATGTATAAAAACATAGCTACCCTTGGTTTATGAGATTTTCAATGCAACTCGCCGCGTATTAAAAAAATGACAATGAAGATTCGCATAAAAAATAATTCGATTTTTTTCTTACAAATACTCGAGAAAAATAACTAGGTAACTACCTTCGTATTCGAGAATTGCGTTCTTTCCAAACAAGGCGGAATTAATACGCCGACGAAAGGTTGAAAATCATAATAAATACCTATAGATACCTATTGACAAAAAACCAGCCCCCTGAAGTGATCTAGTTTATACATTGAAATATATTTCGGTCTCGGGAGAATCTTACAATACGTCTAATAAATTAACATGTCTCACGCAAAACTCCTAGTCGGTGTAATCTGAAATTTTATCATGGCGATAAGGGAATTTACTCGCGAGAATCCTTGGTAATTTTATTTTGATTACAACACGTTCGCAGATACGGTCACAATTCCCTTAGACATTTCGTTTTTATTACAATGCCTGGCCTTTTTTTATGCCCTTAGACCATTCGTTCGAAAATTTCGTGAATTTGCCATGCATGCAAGAGATCAAAGACAGATCAATATTTATTCACGTCGATGTTCCGGGACACGAGGATAATGCGGAAGCGTTTCCAGAGAAGTAAATTGGATGCTCGTCCTTTCAACGAATACCTATTCGATTCATCCTTCACCTTGGTTTTATTTTTCAGCTATCAATTTCCAAGTTTGCAAACATTAGGCGAAGATTTGGTCACTGTATTGGACACGTTGCATATTCGTTATGTAATCGGATTCGGCGAAGGGGCTGGAGCTAATGTAATTGCTAGGTTCGGATTAGCCCATCAAACGCGAACAATCGGGTTAATTTTAATAAATTGCACAGCGTCAGCGATATCAGTGAAAGAAAATTTTAAGTCTAAAGTAATAATATTCTTAGTACTGGGAATTCGCTAAATGACGTAGGACTGAAAATCAACCCTCAATTTTGTTACAGTTCATGAATTGGAAAAGACAGTCGTCGCTCAGCCAATCAGCCATGGACTATTTAGTTTTCCATAAATTTGGACATGTAAGATATTTTTTTTAATTATTAGAATAACCCAAGAAAATACGGTAATTTTTCAGTGTTTCTGATTTTTTTAATCTCCTATTAAACGCTTCGTTTGTGTGATTTTTTAATTAAAAATTTTTTACAAGAAATTTGCAAGTACGAAAAATAACTCCGTTGTTTTTCGTTGAGCACTCGTGAAATGATTTTTAAATTATACCTTATTCTCACAATCGCTTAATATTTGAAATTAAATTTTTATCAAGGTATCACGCAGTATGAAAATGAAAAACGAATATTGAATCAGTAAAATTAATCACCGATAAAACACACCCACACGTTGATGAAAAATATTCTATAACCACTTCTACTTACGTCACGATACCTCTGCTCTTAATATTGTTCTGAAATTTAAGCGTAGGATACGTGATGATAATATTAACATGATATTGTCTAATCTTTTAGGAATCTATATATATTGGTTATATTTTGAAAAATAAGTCGTCGTAAACGTCTCGATACTGCGTTCAAATCTTAAATAACTTATAGTTCTTACCTACTATAATACAATGTACCGTACTAAATTTTATACCTCGTGTAATAAGGGCTTAGTACGGGTAACTAATGCGATAATATTACAATTTACTTTTTCTATACGTGCCATAAGTATAATCTATGATGACAAGTTCAACAAAACCGATAAATTATCAATCGTGTAGAAAATAAAAAATACACGAGGAATTGGATTTAAAAAGTTTTTATCTTCGTAGGAGAAAAATGTTCGGTAGGAATGAGAAAAATAGAATCCATGCGAGTACCTAAGAAGTTGAAAGCAATTTTTTGGTTGATTTGTGATCTTGGATGAAACACAAAAAGATCTTTGGTTTTTAAAAAAAGATTTACCTCCTTTTTTTAACGTCCCCAATTTCGATTCTTAAGGGCCTTCTCTTGAAGAAATTTTCAAATAAAATTTGATTAGGATGCTGGAAATAATTTTAATTACTTAGTCAATCTGACTCCTCTTCCTCGCCAATTTTAATGTTTTTTGTTTATTTTATTTGAAAATTGCTTTCATGGGATTCATCTTATCTATATACCTATCTATCTATTGAAATTAACGGAGAAAGAAAGGCTCGAATCAAAATTTATATACTGATGAAGAATAAAAAATGACTCAAAATTTCAAACTGCAATTTTTGTTCGATTTTTTTTTTGTAGAACCCTTCGAGGACTTCTTTCAGAAAAAGAAACAAACACTGAGAAAACTTTTTTTATTGGTAAATGTGCCAGATTACGAATCAATCTCAAAATTGCTTTCAATTTCAATTTCAATTTTTAATTGTAAGGGATTTCCATATACTTACTGAAAAGAAAGAAAAACAAAGAAATTTTGATGGGGGATTTCATCATAAAACGGATCAAATAACGCAATGTTATTTTGTTTTAGGCTTTTTTTTAGCGTACAGAAATGTCAGCTATGATCTTCACTACGTATGTTTTCATGAACAAATTTTGTTTTCATTTTTCCCTCCAAACTTTCAATAAAATATTTTGGATTTTGAAAATTTTATCAAATTTCTAAATCTAGAGGTTTTTAAAATTAGGTACCTATGTGTTTTTGAAGAAAACATCGGTACAATACTGTAAATACATATCTAATTGGTAAATTTTCAAGTTTTGGCAAATTTACCTACTAAAATATCAGAAAATTTCCAAAATTTGACTGGATTTCTGTAACTTTTTCAGCTGAAAAATTGTTGAGAAAAATTGATATCAATGACAAAATTTTATCAATTTCTGAAAAAATTGTAATCATTAATTATTTCTTGATAAAATTTGTGATAGAAAATTAGGTTTTTACCGGATTTGAGATGACCAATCTTTGACTAAAACCGAAAATAATCAGTTTTGGTGATAGATTTCTGACACAATTTGTGATCATCAATATTTCACAAAATTTGTAATCATTAAGCAATTTTTAGCTATAAAATTTGTGATCATCAATTTTCCACTAGTTTGTAATCATCATTTTTTTACAAAATTTGTGATCATCACATTTTTACAAATTATTGACAAATTTTGTGGTAATCAATTTCCGACAAACAAAATTTTACTTTTGACGTCATCTGACGTCACTCCCTCAGTGAGATGGATCCCGTCTTGCCGCACCGCCACCGTTCGATGACGTTTTGTGTTGTTTTCCCTCAGTGAGATAAACCCGTCTTGCCCCACCACCGCCGTAGAACCGGTAAAACGACAGGCGCTACTCGGCAATTTCAAAACCAGTAAACGCCCTAGTTGACAAAATTTGTAATCATAAATTTTTGATAAAATTTGTAACTAATCATGAATTTTTGACAAAATTTCTAACCATAAATTTTTCATAAAATTTGTAACTAATCATGAATTTTTGACAAAATTTCTATAAAATTTGTGGTCATCAATTTTTGACAACATTTGTGATTATCAATTTTTGGCAAAATTTGTGATCATTGATTTCTGACAAAATTTGTAACCATAAATTTTTCACAAAATTTGTGATTATCAATTTTTGACAAAATTGTGGTCATTAATTATTGACAAAATTTGTGATCATCAATTTTCACAAAATTTGTGATTATCAATTTTTATAAAATTTGTGATTAGGTATCATTTTTAAACAAAATTTTAAATAATTAAGCTTAGACAAAATTTGTAATCATAATTTTTTGAAAAATTCGTAATACGAAGTGAGTGGTTTTCATTATATGATAGAAGTTTGATTGTTAGTTTTTTGACAAACAAAACTTTTTGATACATGCCTGATTAATTTTTGATACAAAATTAATGATCATCAATTTTTAACACGAATGATAGGAAATGCATGATCGACTACGTTTGCAAAATTTATGATCATCTGTTTTTGACGAAATTTATGAGCATACATTTTTTGGCAAACAAAATTTGTGAAATGTATAATATCAATTTTTAACAAAATCTATGATCATCAATTATTTAAAGAAATTTCGTCACATTTTGGGTCTCGATTTTTTTTGTCTCTGGTGCCACTTAAAAAACATTCCGTCAGGAAATTTTTTTGTACTGTTCTTCATTATTGAAAAATTAACAAGGAAGAGTGGACTTTCTTATTGAAAAAAAAATTGTTGGAGATATGGGGTGATATTATTTTCATCTGATATCTGAAACGCCTTTTGTAAAACATTATGCAAATTCTTATACATAAAAGTACCTACTTATTTTTTTGCCTACTCTGAATACCTCCTTTTTTTTGAATCATCTTAAAAAAAAAGGTTTTTAAATTATATAAACCTGTATTTTCTCATCTGAATAATGTTCCCAGCTTATTAAAATAAAACAAACAAACCTGACATAATCCAATTTCATAGTTGACATATCTGCTTTTGCTGTATTATTCTGAATTTGCTAGCTTTTTGAATTATTTGGATTTAATGAAATTGAGTTTAAGTATAAATTACGAATAAAATTTTAAGTTATTTAAATTAATGTAATCGCCGTCGCCTGTAACTTATACTTAATTTGTTGTTATTTGCGTATTACGATGAAATCCTTTGATATACTTACGTTACGATTCTTCTGTTGCGCTTCGATTTTTTACAAGGATATTTTCAATACGAAAAAAATAAAATAATTACGATATAAATTAGCTCCAAGTTATATATTTCTGTACGATGTTTACGATCCGCCATCAAATTCGGTCTAAGCTATAATAATTTTACAACATCGTCACTCGTTGCAAATAATAATTTACAAATTCTTCACCGTATTATAGTTAATACTGTTTCATTTTTGCTCACCACTGTCTAATGCTATTTATTTGCATGTGTTTTGCTTTCATTGGATTTATTCTATGTACTTTCTTCTTTCTATGTTGAACTTAATGTCTTATTTAAAAAGATTATCGATCAGGTAAAGTTACAACAGTGTTTTGTCGTTTTAATTAATGCTTCTTAATTTTTTTTTCGTTTACGCTACAATAGCTGTTTTTGCAATAATAAACGATAGTAATAGATAGATATAGGTGTGTTGCTTTTATTCGGGGTATTAATCGGAGTATTTTTTCAGCAAATGGTAAACGATACAAGCTCAGATAAGGATCAAGTGATCGCCGATTTTGTTAATCGTCTTCAGAGTAATCTAAATTCCGGAAATTTAAGGCCATATGTGAATGCATTTTTAACGTGAGTTTTTTCTCATTTTTTATTCAATATTAGTTACTTACAGGTATTCTTTTATATCTGTAGCACGATAAGTTTAGTGAAATAGATCGATTGTTTAGTGCGTGATTGTGATTGACATCAACGCCTATTTCCTATTTCAACTAATAAAATATGTAGGCACCTAGGTAGTATTCTGATCCCTTTTTGGTATTTTTGAAATAAACAATTCCGGGAAAATTTCAATTAACTACCTATTGAAACGATGACGTTTCAAATTGATGAAATTTTATAACTGCTAGTTTGTTTACATTTCGATGCAATTAATTTGTAATTAGGTACCTATCTGAATTGGGCACGAAAAAGAGGCAAAGTTGCTTATAGAGGTTATTGCCAGGAATAGTTTTTATCGATTGTAATTATTTATTAATTATTTATTTTATGATTAAAATTTAACGTGCCCGTGTTTGTTTCTTTTTCAGTCGTAAAGATCTCCAGTTGAAAGAATACAAACACGATATTTTATTGATAACCGGAGTATTGGGATCTTATGCTAATGTAGTGGAAAAATTACACCGAGACTTGGATAAAAATAAAGCCACGTTGTTGAAAATCGAAAGAGCTGGAGATGTTTTGTCCGAAGCGGTGAGTTTCAATTTATGGTCATTTTAGCTTTTAAATGAAGTCAAATTCAAAAAATTTCCCAAGAAAAAGAAAGTTTTGTACGTAGATGTGCAGTGGTATGTAAGGTAGTGTTTTTTTTTAGGAGTCTCTTAAAATGTGGTGAAAAATGTAGCCCTCTAAGGATCTCTTTTCATTCTGAAATTTTTTTATTTGATCGTGGAGGGGGAGAAGGTGGTATGAGCAGAGAAAAAAATAATATTCAAAATTTTTGATTTTTTTCTTCTTTGTGGGCAACGTTCCCCTCCTCCTCCCCCATGACGAACTTTAAAAATAATCTAACATGAAAAATACCGCTTGTTTGAGCCATTCAAATTATCAATTTAACCGTATTTTTTCCTTTGAGTTTTGGTTCCCTCATTTGAATTTTTGGCGAAATTTTACCCCAGTTTGATTGGTCACATGTCAATTATTTGAAAATACTCAAACATTTGCCTGTGCTTAAAATTTTCAAAAATTGCTCAAAAAAATTTCACGAACATTTTCAAGTTTTTGGTGAAATTCGGTTTCATTTTTTTCATAAGTCACGCGTAAATTTTTTGAAAATACTTGAAAATCGACCCGATTTTGGACTCAAAATGCTCAAATTAAATTTGCACCAATATCTTTGTGCTGCTTGTGAGATTTTAACCCATTTTGATAGGTCAAAACCCCACATAAGCGCAACCAGGAGGGCTCATGGGGTTCGAGTCCCCCCCCCCCCCCTTAAGCTCGGACAGGAGATTTTTCATTACAAAAATATTAAAAAAATGATTTTTTTGCTCTTGAAACATGGTTTTTCAAAAAAATGTCGCCCTCGCTTCACTCAGGCAGTATTTTAATCCTTAAAAATTAATGATTTTTCACTGATCTTTCGGTCAAAACTCACCGATTTCGCAATCGATTCCCAGTTTGCCAGAAAAAATCAATAATTTTGAGTTGACTAGAAAATCAGTGAAAAATCAAATCCGTTTATGAATTATCAACCTACTGACTGAAATAACAAATTACTGAATTTTTTCATTGAAATTTCACCCTCCCCTCTATTTTCCGGATTCTGAGCCCGTCCTTTAAATAATTTCTAGGTGCGCTTATGCAACCCCAGTTTCCGAAAAATTTTTGATACTTCAGTTTTGACTAAAGAGGGCGAAAATGATGGAATTTCTCAGCTTTAAAAATCTGCTACAACCTATTGTGCCCACCGTTTTCCATAAACGTTGACTTACCTAATATGGAATAAATCCATGAATGTGTTGGGTTGAGTTTTTTGTCCCGCAGACCATATGACACTTATGAAACCATTTTGAGCTAAAAATGGCCAAATTTCACAAAAAATTGCACATTAGGGGCACTGACACTCCATTGTGCCCGTTGCCCAAGAAAGTTGACATATATTTGGAATGGAGGAGCTACTACCAGACTGAAAAATTCTTTGTCCCTGGTCAAATTTTAAAATCTGGAAAAAGGGGCATTTTAGGCTCTAGTTTCCTATTGTACAAGGAAAAAAGCCCAAAATACGTTTTTTCAGGACTTTGGGGCCCATGAACGTAAAAAGTCGACTGATTTTTTTGTTCCGCAAAAAAACACACTAATTTCGATTTCTAGAGCACTTTTTGCCAGTTGGACTGTAGAGTAGACTATAAGGAAAAAACTTCCAACAATTTTCAAAGTAGTCAAAAAAAATTTTAAATAAAAAACAAACAATTTTTAAAAAACCATGAAAACTATTTTTAAGAAGACAAAAGAACATTTACAAAAAAGAATTAGACAATTTTTTAAAAAACAAACATTGACAAAACATTTCTAAAAAAACTAGAAAACGATTTTCAGGAAAAAATTAAAAAACAAGTAATTTTTCCAAAAAAAAATAATCTCTATTCATTTCAGAAAAAAACAAACCAGCTCGTTTTCAGGAGAAAAACAAAAAATCTATAATTTTCAATTGAAACAAAAAACGATTTCAGTAACTAATGAAAAACAAAAAACCATGACATTTTTTGAAAAAATCTCCACCCCTTCCCTCAGGCACCATTATCAACTCGTAATTTGGATCATTTTGCATCCATCTCCCCCACCTTCCTGGGTCTCAGGACGATTAAACGTGTCATTTTTTACCACTCCTTTATGAATTACCTATGAGAAAATCTAGTTGTAATTAGGTACATAATGTGAACAAATTTTTAGTTGCCTCTGCCCCAGTTTCCTCCTTTAAAAAAGTAGAAAATACTGGATGTTTTATCGTTTATCATGTTTTTTAAAACCCGAGTTCAAATATCAACTTTTTTGGGTCTGATCCCCTTAAACCTCTCAACAAGCTCTTTTTCCCAAAAAACAAAAAAATTCAAAGAGCTCGAATAGCATAGTGCGAAGTTTGTTAATAAAATATTTTTTCGGTCACAGCACTCTACCACCCTTTACCCCCCCCCCTTAGTTTTTTTGGTAGGTGTAGGTAGTAGGTACGCGAAAATATCACTTAGAATATCATATCTATTGACGCGAGAAAATACAAAGAAATTATGAGAAGGAGTGAGCATCTTTTGACCCCTCCTTCATAGATCGCAAAAATTATCTCTCCCATGAATTTTTCACACCCTATCCCATTTATCCTAATTTTAATTTACTAATTCGTTTCTAAAATTTTATTTCGACAGCCGGCTAAAATGGCCCAGAGCATTCTACTCTTCTGCAAAGGCCAAGGTCTCCTCACATCGGTCACCTTGCCAGGTATCGAAAGACAAAGAACTTTCTCAGCCAGTTCGACAGATAGTGACAAACCGCGCAGATTATCCCGAGGAATGAGCATGGAAGATTACGACAAACCGAACATCCGACGATTATCTCTCTCATTCCACGAACCAATTCCTCAATCGGTGGAAAAATGAGGTTTACTCCGTCGTAAACAAATTGTATAATTTTGACTCCGCAATGCATTCAGTAGCGTTTTTTTGAATATATAAAAGTATAAACAAAATGAACCTACCTAAGAGTAAATCAAAATTACCGTAAAACGGGGCGAATCGGGAATGGGGGGGCTATTTGGGAAGTGCTTGTTTTGTTTGGTTCAATGGCAACCCTGCGTGACTCAGGTAACTTATAACGGCAGTTTCAAGTTTTTTTTGGGTAGGGTAACACTGTACCAACATTTTTTGTGTGTTGTCCCGGTGTCTCGCCAATATTTACATCAGTGGTGCCAGAAACAAAAAAATTGCAAAAAATGACAATTTTTTAGGACTTTCTAAATTTGGTATGGCTAGTTATATTCTGATGGTGTAAAAAATCAGTATAAAATTTTATATTATGTAAAATCCACCGTAGAATCGATTGCCGTTGGATTCACTAACTAATATGTAAAGGTATGCGAGATATTCACGATTTTACCACTATGGGGTTATTCGGGAAGTCATGTTTAGACATGTACAAAACCATTTTTAATATATTTTAACGGGCAAAATTATAAAAAATATATTGTTTCATATGTAAAATTTCACGTAGAATCGATTGGCGCCATTGTTGAGACGCCATCTTCTACCATTTGCAAGATAATCACGATTTTTCTAAAAACAGGGCAAAATTATACAAAATGTAAACAAATAAATTTTAAATAATTTTAAATCCACATCAAAGATTGATATTTGTTGTTTTTATATCTTAATCATGAATATTTGTTGTTTTCCACATTTAGCTGCCATTTTTTACACAATGTAACACAATACTTTTCAAATTCCCAAATAGCCCCATTTTCAGGGTAATTTTTGGAATGACTTTGCGCAATTCTAGCGCCGAAAGGAAGAGGGGTGAAAATGTGAACTAAGAATAGAATTGTAGAGGAAGGTTGGGCGAACATTTTGACACCAGAATGAGCATTTTAGACATAATACAGCCGAAGTTATGAGGAAAAAAGTGCAAAAAACTTCCCGATTCGCCCCATTTTACGGTATCTATACATTATTATATGTGCCTACATATACACAAAAATGAGGTTCATTAAAAGCAATATTCTTGCTAAAGAGTATTTCTCTGTAAGTACCTGTAATACATACCTACCCTACGTGAAACATTATATCTTCAAGTACCTAGACTATCGATCGTTAATTCAGTTCGTTCTACTTTATAATTTTTAATAAAAATAAGACCTTAGTTGAGAAATGTTTCAACGTATTATCATCTTCATCATCGTCGCTTTAGTATATACCTAGTTACCTACTTAATGCTTGAAAAATGTCGCGAGAATAAATAAGAAGAATAACGACGGAAAACGTAGATTCATTCATACAATATCCAAGCCTTTAAAAAAAAAAAATCCGTCTAAATAAATTCACTGAAAACATAGAAAATAGTCCAATGCTTAGTTGATTATAAAACCGTGTTGAAGTTCGTCTTACATAGAAGGGATAAGTAAAAGCAAATATTGTAAGGCTGTGTAGAAAAGAGCTAAGATTTTTTTTTAATACTCATAATTTTGTTTGATAATAATTTTATACATCATTTGTATTACACGCTTGTTAAATCAAACGTTTTTACAAAGGGCTCCGCAAATTATACCGAGCAACGAGCCATTTTGAAATTATATCATATATTTCCTAAATTAGGAAAAAATGTAACGCGAATAACGTAAAAGTTTCATTCATATGTGTTTTTGTAAAAAAAAAAAGATTAGAACTTTAGTTGAATAGGCGTGGCTATTGTCAATTTTTCTACGTAGTGAAAGTGGTTACCAGAGTTAGTCGAATTAGCTTTATTTTAGTTTTGTTTATAGAAACAAAAGTCATTGTGTGTAGTTTCCTTTAAAAAAAAAATCGTTGTGGGAAAGCTTTGAATTGTGCATTACCTGTATTGGGATTAATTCACTTCTATAGTGGTTTTTTTTATCACATTGCTTTCAATTCGATATTAATTACTGGCAGTATCGTCAAAAAATCTCTGATTTGACAAATAAGCACCCTGTAAACCCTAAACTTGGCATGCTTTCTAATTTCTGAATTTTCAAATTAAAAAAAAAAAAGTGCCTTGCTTTATAAAAAATTATGTAAGAATTGAACGATTTTATAATCTCACGTAATGATTTTATTCGATTGGAGGAAAAAAAGGACGCAATTTCGGACAAAATTTCGCTCTCTGATACCAACGCTGAGGACTTTAAGGAAAAGAAGTGCCTTAAAATAAGATATTTTTGCATTGAACGTTATAAGTAAAGAAAAACTATTTTTTCTTTGTGATTTTGTTGTATAATTTTAATTTTAAACAAAACAGTATGCGTAAAATTGAGGGAATCGAATGCAACGGTCTCGTATTGTGATTGTGCCAAAACTTTTCATTTTTTTTTTTTTTTAATTACAAGAGTATACGAAAGTGAAAAGAGAAGTACGTTTTTAAAAGTAATTTTGTAATATGTTTGTAAAGTACGTTTTATTTTTTGTTTCTATACAAAATAGGTTTCGAAAGAGAAGAGAATTGAATGTGTATCGAGGTCTCTATGTGATTTTGTTATAATCTTTCATTTTATACAACATAGATCGTACGTACATTCCTATACATATTTGCACACAACGCTAATACTGCTAAATCCGACAATTTCACTCGATCATCTTCATAATAAAGAATAACGTGAATGTGCTAACAAATTTTAGCCTCATGTAAAAATATTCACTTTGTATTTATGTGTAGTAAAGAAGAAAAAAACTATATTTTTGTATTTCCTATGTAGTGTTGAAATGCTTTTTAAATTAAGGTATTAATTTTAATGTTACATTTTTTTGATAAAATGTTGCCTATATATTTTGTAAATGTATGTTAGCCTTAATTTAATTTTTTTTAGAATGTAAAACCTGTGGCTTTTTTCCTGTTAGCAGTTTTTGTTATTGTTAATGATTTTAAATAAAAGTTATCTATATTTTCAGTCCTCTTTTATACCATTTTAAATGCTTCCTATAGAGGCGATTTGATTTCCAATACTCGTAGTTAAGGCGTATCTGTGTATAAAATATTATTGTATTTATAAAAATATTCACTCGTTAAATTATTTTTAAAATGCTTTAAATTCGAATAAGATTTTTTATTTATTTGGTTATGTTTGATGGAAATTGCTGTTAAGAGAATAAGTTTGAAGGAATAAGGCATTATTAAAATAAAATAAAGCTTTTTATCGTTTTAATTATACAAATGTACTTGTGGACTTTTTAAATGAAAATACGCGTTTAAGTACCAGCAGGAATTTATTAACATTGATTAACTCAGCATAAACCGTTGAAAAAATATTCAGACTAAAGTATACTTTATTGCAAACTATAATGCATTCAATTGCAATAAATAAATAAAGATGATTAACACGTTTATCAAGAGTCAGCCTTCATATCAGGTGTATCTTTCTTCGCAACACCTCCGACGAGTTTTTTGAGTTCGCCAATAGCGTGGCCAGGATTCAAACCCTGCGAATAATTTTTCAATTAAATAAAAAAATATAAGGAGTAAATGTTCTGCCATGCCAATTAGCCTCCTGTACTCTGCCATCACTTCCTAGGGATAAAATGACATTGGATTCTAAAAATTCAACTCTTCTTTTTCTTTGATAAAGATAGAAAATCTCAAAAAAGTCACTGAGTTTTACCGTTTAAACTTGATTTTTTTTTTTGAAAAATTCAAATAGGTACTTGACATTTTTTACTGTACAATATTAGAAGTTTGAACTTGTTTAACAAATCCTCAAAATTTCACTATGATCTGAAAAGTTTTTCCTCTTTTTTCCATTAATTTGTGAATATGGTCTTTCAGATTTTCGAATAATTCTAATACTAACAGTGAAATAACTACCAACCAAGCCTCCTTTGAAAGATTTACTGAGAAGGGGAGGAGGCTAAAAATTTTTTTAAATATTGATTTTCGAGAATTATGTTTTCGAGAATGCCAAGTCCTTTTTTTACTCAGTTTTGAAATTTGACCCTCTCAGCTCCCAGTAGATACCATGAGAGCACGAATGGGTTGTGAAGAAGGGGGAATTAAACCCTGAAATTGAGTTGAAATTAGAATTCAGCGTCGATTTGGTCAGTAAATGATGATTTTTTACTCCAAAAACGCATTTAATTCATTTCCAAGGAAGGAATACATTGAAAAATGTGATAAGTTGGTTTAAAAGAACAACCACAGTCAAAAATTACAAATTTTTATTGCAAGTTTTGAAAGGAAATCGCGCGAAAAACGATGGAAAAATTAATTTATTAATGAACCTAACTCCTCGCCATTTTTATAAATTCTAAGACTACCCAAGTTTTTGAGCTGAATTTCTTCAAAACATAACAATGGTTGAAATTTTAAAAATGCATTATTTTTCAAACGTTAAAAAAAATCAATACAGTTTCAGAAAATGAGCGACTCTGGAGAATAATCAATCTTCATCGAATCAAATTTTTACTCCTCAAATGTGATTTGAGTACCTCGGTTATTTCGTTCTCTTGTAAAATTTGATTTATCATGTTTGTTTTTTAAATTAATCCCCCGTGTATTAAAGTGAAACTTAATGAGTAGTAAGAATATTTCATACGAATCCACATTTTAAAAAAATTCTTTGACCTCAAAGATGACCTTGGGACAGGTTTTGAAAATTTCTGGCGTTGATTTTTGTCTACCATGATTTCCTCTCCCCTCCGCTCTCTGACGCTCGACTTCAACTTTGAAACAACAAATTTGAAGAGAAAAAAATAATAAATGAAAAACCAATACAGAATTGGTGTCCAGCAAGTCAAATTAATAACCTTTATACACTTTTTTTGAGCGACTATTTTACTCGAAGTCATACTATTTACTTTTCCACTTCTGATTTTTCAAATTTTAAAACCTTCGTGCGGGAAGAAAAATTGTCAAATGAAAAAACTAACGCTGAATTTGTGTTCATCTTGTGAAAATATCTCGATAAACGCTCTTTTTGTAATTATTTTGATCAAGTTTTCAAAAATGATACTCTTGTTAATTTTTCAATCAGTAGGTCATCAAAAATCGACGAAATAGGTGAATTTTAAAACTTCGAGTAAAATGGGCACTTGAATTTGACCTGCTGAACAGGAATCAGATGTTGGATTTTCTATTTGGTCATTTCTTTCCTTCAATTCCGATAAAAATTTTTACTGGATTTCAAAGCAATTTTTGAATTAAAAAAATGTGAAAAATTGTAACATTCTCTTAATACATGATTTTTCTTACTACTCACAAAGTCTCGCCTCAATTGACTGAAACCCATCTGAGCTGACTCACAAAGGGTAAGAAATCAGAATTTTTCAAGGTCACGCAGCTCGAGAGAAGAGTCGAGATGTTATTTTGGGGGCAAAAATGATTTTTTATCATACCACATTGATTTTTGTGAAAAAAATTTAGAAAGGCTTTTTCGAACAATTTATCTATCTTACCTTGGTAGATCCCATTGAACTATGTTTGAGAATAACGAGCACTTAAGGGATCAAATCAAGAAAAGAAATTGAGTTGAAATTCGGACTCACCAAATCCAAAAACTTGACAAAACGATACATCATACAATGTTTATCGTGTTTTTTGGAAATATTTAGAGTTATGTTTTTTGGCAAAAAAAAATACTCAAGATTCCTATCTTCTCTCAAATTAAACCGATCGATCCTCTGAAAATTTATTTCAAGGGGATAATGCAGAATTTTCAAAGTCTGGTGTTATTTTATCCCAGAGACATAGTGAGTGAAGGATTTAGGAGGTTAACCTTGGAACCTTCAACCTCCCATTTAAAACTACACTAAAAAGAAGGAAAATCTCACCTTGGGACACGTTCTAGTACAGTTCATAATCGTATGGCAACGAAACAGCGAAAACGGATCGGCCAAATTATTCAGACGTTGCTGGGTAGCTTCATCACGAGAATCGATTACCCATCGGTACGCCTACAAGGCAGCAAAATCCATTAAAACAATTCAATTTTAAGTAAATTTTCCATCACAGTTGGAAAAATTACCTGCATAAGAGCCGCCGGTCCCAGATATTTATCGCTATTCCACCAATACGAAGGGCACGAGGTGGAACAACAAGCACACAAGATACATTCATATAATCCATCCTGAAGTTCAAACAAAACACGTAAGAAATTGCAAACAATATTGGTCGACAAATATAATAAAACTCACGAGTAATTTACGATCGTCTACGCTTTGCTTGTATTGCTTTTCACCGAATTTTTCCTTCTTACGTTGAAGCCAAGGTTTAATGGACGCGTATTGATTGTAGAAATTCGTCATATCGGGTACCAAATCTTTAATGACGTACATGTGCGGGAGGGGATATATCTTCGTTGCTTGTTTAGCATCCGTATCTATTTTACTGCAACAAAATTCGTTATTTTAACATTTTCTGCGAGCTGCGTAATTAAATAAACATTCAGAAGCGGAATAATTACCTAATACAAGCTAATGTATTGGTACCGTTGATATTCATTGCGCAAGATCCGCAGATACCTTCTCGGCAAGATCTTCTGAAGGTTAACGTAGGATCTATATCGTTTTTAATCTTAATTAAAGCATCCAAAACCATAGGTCCGCATCTGTGTAAACAATTCGTACGATAATTTGGTATTTTTCAAGATAAATGTACCTTGAACCTGAAGGTAGGCTAAGTCAATTACTTCTTCAAATCGATATCATATTTCTGCATACGAGGTTTCTGTTCGGGGTTGGCTGGGTCCCAGCGGTAGATTGAGAATTCCTTGATCTTCTCCGCAGAAGCAGCATTGTACAGAGTATTATCTGTATGGATTTCTTTATACTGGAAAAGAAATGGCGTATGAGCATATTCGTACATGAAAGATACTTCAAATACACGAGATTTTCATCGGTTTGAGGATCAGTGATAAATGATTATCATCGTAAAATGGTTCGGAAAGTTGAATAGTGGAGTTAGAATGAATATTAATTAGAAAAACGGATCGATATGAGTGAATTAATTCTCAAAGGCATCAGTTTGATTATTTTTTCGGAAGACAGCAGATATAAAAATACTTGAAAGTTTACCGTTACAGCGACTAATCTACTCGAACGCAGGAACTGGGATGTCAACGAAACACCTTTCATTTTAGAAGATGATTATAAAACCGCAAACTTTTTAAATAATACTTTTCAAAAGTTCAAAGTTTTTTTTTAATCAGCAAAATCGTCTGACCGAAAAAAATATTGATAATGGGGTGGTGAATTACAAAAAATTACTAGTAATTACATGTAATTACAAAATAAAGTTACCTACTAAATCATTCCAAACCTATTTAATTGTTTCATAATTTTTTTGTAACCGCAATGAGCCAATGCAGTCGGCATATAAGCAAACCCTACCCCAGTAGGCTGCAATCACGCTTATTCCTTGTGCGGAATCGTTCATTGCTTATACTATTCAAACAACTATGGTTCATTATCTTTAAAGTAGTTATAATTCAACTTATGAGACGAAATTTTGAAAATTTTGGATTTTTCAATCATAATAAAAAAAACCTGAGATTTTGTAGATAAAAGAAACATGAAAATGAAAATTGAACATGTCTTTTTATTTTTCGTTCCATGGGATCATGATTTAATGAAATAATGATGGTTCATTTACATAGTAACTAAATATTATATGGTGATGAAAGATGAAACGTCAAAAGAATTATCAAAAGAGCAAGAAAATGGGAATAATGTCGTGTTTTTTAATGAATGTCTTCATAAACTGGAATAAAAAATGAACCATCATTATTTAATTAAATCATGATCCCATGAAACGAAAAATAAAAGAACAAATTCATTTTCCTTTTCACGTTTTTTTTTTTAATAAAATCTCAATTTTTTATGATTATGATTGAAAACTCCAAATTTTTTAAGATTTTGCCTTATACGTGGAATTACAACTATCATTCACTGTATGTATTCACATTTTAAATTACAAAAAAATACAAAAACGAAAAAAAAATGTTTCTAAAAAAATAAAACGTTTTAATTTTATCAAAAACAAAAACAGGTCCGTTTTTGAAACCAAAAATGAAATCATATTGTCAAAGTACGTAGGTACTAACATGGTACTAAATGCTACAGTTTATGCAGATTTTGATGAATTTTAATTAATACCATACCATAATTTAAAGTATACTTATATGGCTACTTGTATTGTTGTATTTCTATTTTCCAATATCAAGTTCGTAACCATTTTTTCCTATATGTGTATCTTTTTGATATTTGAATCCATTGAGATTGCAACACCCAGTGGAGCGCTAGTGTCACTTGAATTTGAAATAGGGGTATTGTAATTTTAAATTGTTTTTTTTCAATAATTAAATGGTATTACTTCATAATGAAGACAATATCTGAAATAATATTTGTTCTACATTGCAACTTTAATAACAATTATGTAATTTTCACTCATATATTTTACGTTATCACTGATAAGAATTTGAAATAGATACGCGACGGAGAAGCGCGAAAAGCACCCGTCGGAATACCAGGGTACACTCTATAGAAAAGCGAACGTGTTCAGCAAGAGTACTGGTAGTCTCGTTCTTTTATTAACTTCGCGTTTCTCAATTCAAACACAGTGATGCACATAATGAAGCGCAGTTATACTCGAGCTGCGCGTTGCATGTAGCGTGGGTGGTTTTGTAGATCAGGTTTCAGGTACCAGGACTACCAGGAGAGATACGAGACATGAGAAAACCGGTTCATGGAATTGTTCTTCCGATCCCTTTTTTAAGTTGTACAGGATAGGTACATAATACATAAAGAATACAAGGCGACAACAGAGGACAGAGAACAGCAACTAACTGTATCATTAAGGTCGTAGGGGGGAGGTCGAAGGGTAGTATTTTTTTTGGAAAGGAATGTGGCATGCGTTCGCTGTCACCCTATTGTGTGTAATTCGTAAACTAGAGCACATTATTGTGGTATGAAAAAAAGGAAATCGAGTATAGTATACGGCATAAAAAAACCTTATAATTATCCAAAATTTCAGGTGCTGGAGTTAATTTCTCGAATTTTGACGAATCTTTAAAATTTCAAAATTACCCATCGTCTTCCCATCGTCAAGCAAATGTGAAAATTTCATCTAATCAACAGAAAAATATGAAATTTGAAATAAGTATACCTCATTTTCGACTTCCCGATCGATTAAAAGCTTTTTCGAGACGTTTCGGAGCTTCTAATTTTTTTTGGAATTTTTCAGCACCAGAAAAAGCCATAAGAATGGTCCATATGAACTTCCGCACCTATAATCGCAGATTACACATATATGTGACCTGTTTTGTGTTTTATCGAAATAGGATCCTTTTTACTTCGATGTGTAGGTCTAGGTACGCTATTGGCGAATTTTAACATTTTTTTAAAGACAAATTTTCTACCAAAAAGATATTGTAACGACAGCTTTTGCCACCGCTGGCGAGTTCGACTCTACAATATGGATTTAACTGAAAAATACGAATTTCGGAAAATTATTCTGGTTTTGATTAAATATTTCACCGGTATAAGTAAACTAATATTATACCTATACTGAAGTTCATAAAAATTGCAGACTTCGCGCGAAACGTCTCGGAACTTCATTAAATCGATTCGGGAGGTCGAAAATAAAAGTATACTTGAAATTTCCGGCATCAACATCAAATTTTCATATTTTGCAGGGCGATAAAATAATTTTTGAAATTTCAGAAATTCGCCAAAATTCGAAAAATTAACTACAGCGGCTGAAATTTAGATATGGGGTTCTTTTATGATCTACTTTCGATTTATTTATTTTTTCGGCTCAAACTTTTATTTCGGGTTGAAATACTTCCCTTGTTAGTTTGTAGGTACCACTACGAACTATTTTTCTCTCTTTATATTGAAAAACATTTAATTTTGATTCGATTTTCTCTTAAAAAAGAGAAATCCATGAAGTGTGGTGGATTTTTTATAAAACTGGAATCACAGATATTGAAATGGAAATGAAAAAATCGTTTTTTTTTTTCAGATTCTACTTTATTTATATCCGAAAGAGTTCAATTTTGCTACAAAACTCAACTTTTAAAATTACATTTTATTCAAATTTTGAATGATTGCCATTTTTTATTTTCTACATCAAGTACCTATATTTGAAATTTTTCAAAGAGGAAAAGATATTTTTTATACTTCGCTGCAATAGTAAACAAATGTGATTTTTTCAACAGGAAAGTTGAGTTAACCTCTAGAATAATTTTGCCTAAAAATTTGAGGTTTGAGATTTCAAAGAAGGGGATAAACACATACATTCTCTGCAACAAATATTTCATTTTATTTTGCCCAAATTCGAGATTTTTAACTTTTTGAAAATTCGTCTTTATATTTTACCTAATTACAGAAAGTTTTAGATCGAGAAATTCGTAATAACCGATATTACTCAGCACATCAACTTCTATAGGCAAGTGGAGTCGGAAGCTTTGTTGGAAGGGTACAAAGTATGTATGAAGACCCGGAATTCCAGGAGAATTTTGAGGAGGAGGAGATAAAAGGAAGGCTTCTTCCTTACACTCGCTTAAATAATTCACATATGATACCTGTAATTGAAGACCTGCTTTCCAAGAAGTGGCCTAAGTCAATTTTTGAAAAAATTACTCAGTCAATTTTGAAGGGTCATATAGCTCGTAAAGATCAAATTTTTGGAGACCGAGACTTTCGCCACATTTTTGATATAGCACTGTACAATACATTTAGTTTGGTAGCAGAAAACATGCTTCAAAGGCATACAGTACAAACGTATTTTTCGTTTTTTGAAAAAAAAAATTATTGTTTTGACTTAGGCCATTTTGGAAAGCAGCTCTTTATGCTCAAGCAAAGGTCACTGAGAAAAATGTAAGGTAAAAGGTAATAGATACATTAATTAAGGTAAATTTGCTTTAAGACGAACTTGGGGAATGAGTACATTAAATTTTACACTGCCAATTGGTTTTATTGTCTTTTTTATGTATTACTAAAAACCAATTGGCAGGGTAAAATTTAATGTAGGTACTCATTCTCCGAAGTTCGTCCTAAAGTAAATTTACCTTGCTTCAATATATCTATTATACCTTACCCTTTTCTCAATGTTTGAAAAAATTGAATTTTTTTATCTCCAAAAAAGACATTTTTTTATGCTGTGAAAATCCTTATCTGATGTAATGGGGGGGGGGGGGTGTCATTTGTACATTTCACTCTTTGTATACCGCAGCCTCCGATATTTTGTGAAACCGAAACAAATAGGTACATTTATTCGTATTCGTTCGTTCTTTACATTTGAGAAAAATATTGTAAAAAAATTGAAATCTCTCAATTTTGGGCAAAAAAACTGAATTAATACAAACCGAAAGTGTTTCCCCTTAAATCGAGGTCGCAGAGTGCAAATTTTTTGATCAATTTCATCATAGGAGTTACCCCAGTGCCCCATACTCACATTTCGGCACATATTTCCCCCTTTTCGGTTTATAAAAATTAACATTTTTCTGAAAAAATTTGAACAGAAGCTGAAAAAATTGATTTTTGTTATTTTCATCGTGATTATCTTTTTTTCTGTTCTAATAGATGAAGTACACAGTATATTATAGGTACCGGGTGCTCGATTAATTCTGGCTCCCCCCCCCCCGATACTTTTTAGGTCAAAAATCGTAAGTTGGCTACACTTCATTCGATTTGTTTAATTGAAAGAAGTATTGCCAACTTACGATTTTTGACATAAAAAGTATCGGGGGGAGCCATAATTAATCGAGCACCCGGTAATCCACTGCTGAGTTTTCTCGCTTCAAGCGAAATTTCCTTTTAAATTATGTTTTTTTTGCATTTTCTCAGCTTCTACTGAATGGATTACGTTCAAATGAAATACACTTATATATTTTTACGTCATGAAATTTCATTTTCATAGTCCTAAAAGGAGGAATATGGGTTTGAAATTTGAGTGAGGTACTGAGGTTACTCCTATATGATGAAATTAACCCAAAATTTGTATTCTGCATCGTCAATTTGAAGGAAAACCACTTTCGGTTTTCTGCTAACTGAGATTTTTCTCCCCAAAATTTGGAGATTTTCAATTTTTTGGCAATTCTTTTTTCCTCAAAATTAAGGAAACTACCTGATGAATTGAAAAATTTATAATAACCAAACTTACTAAGGATATCGATTTCTATAAGAATAACTGGTTTTGAAAACTTAATTAACAACCTTCTTCAATCGTACTTGCCTATTATAGGATGAAAAATTCAGGTAGGTAATTACGACTTCAAAACCAACCACTCCTATAGAACTCGACATTCTGAGTAATTTTTGTGATTACAAATTTTTCAATTTACTCAATAGTTTTCTTAATATTAAGGAAGAAATAACTGTCAAAAATAGAAAATCTCCAAATTTTGGACAAAAAAATTCAATTAGCATAAACCGAAAGTGTTTCCTCCCTAAATCGAGGTAGTAGAATCCAAATTTTGGTCCATTTCATCCTTGGAGCAACCCAAAGGCCCCCACTCAAAATTCGGGTCATTTTTTTCCATTTCGGCTTATGAAAATGAATTTTTTCTGAAAAAATTCCACATGTGCGTCGATGATGTGAAAATATAGAAGTGTTCAAAATTTGAACCATTTTGTTGAGTAGAAGCCGGGAAAATTGATTTTTTGTAGATTTTATCGCGATTTTCTGATTTTCTGATGCACTCAAAAAAGTACACTGTATACTATAGTAACTAGGCTACGTTTTTTCGTTCCGAGTAAAGAAGCGAAGTTTTCTTGTAAATTACGATTTTTTTTCTATTTCCTCAATGAATTTTGTTCAAACTTGGCGAGCGAATACTTTTTCACATTTTTGATGCATGTGTGGAATTTTTTCAGAAAAAAATTTATTTTCATAAGCCGAAATGGATAAAATGACCCGAAATTTGAGTGGGGCCTTTGGGTTACTCCAAGGATGAAATGGACCCAAAATTTGGATTCTACTACCTCGATTTAGGGAGGAAACACTTTCGGTTTATGCTAATTGAATTTTTTTTGTCCAAAATTTGGAGATTTTCTATTTTTTTGACAATTTTTTCTTCCTTAATATTAAGAAAACTATTGAGTAAATTGAAAAATTTGTCATCAGAAAAATTACTTAGGATGTCATGTTCTACGGAAATAGTAGGTTTTGAAACCCTAATTACCAACCTTCTTTATTCGTACTTGCCTATTATAGGATGAAAAATTCAGGTAGGTAATTACGACTTCAAAACCAACCACTCCTATAGAACTCGACATTCTGAGTAATTTTTGTGATTACAAATTTTCAATTTACTCAATAGTTTTTCTTAATATCAACGAAGAGATAATTGTCAAAAAATAGGAAATCTTCAAATTTTGGGACAAAAAAATCAATTAGCATAAACCGAAATTGTTTTCTCCCTAAATCGAGGTAGTAGAATTCAAATTTTGGGTCCATTTCATCCTTGGAGTAACCCAAAGGCCCCACTCAAATTTTGGGGCATTTTTTCCATTTCGGCTTATGAAAATAATTTTTTTTTTTGAAAAAATTCCACACATGCATCGAAAATGTAAAAAAAGTATTCGTTTGCCATGTTTGAACAAAATCCATTGAGTAGAAGCTGAGGAAATAGAAAAAAAATCGTAATTTGCAAGAAAACTTCGCTTCTTCGCTTGGAACGAAAAAAACGTAGCCTAGTACTATAGTATACAGTGTACTTTTTTGAGTGCATCAGAAAATCAGAAAATCGAGATGAAATCGACAAAAAATCAATTTTCTCGGCTTCTACTCAACCAAAATAGTTCAAATTTTGTACACTTCTGTATTTTTACATCATCGACGCACGTGCGGAATTTTTTCAGAAAAAATTTATTTTTATAAGCCGAAATGGAAAAAAATGCCACAAAATTTGAGTGGGGGAATTTGGGTTACTCCAAGGATGAAATGGACCCAAAATTTGGATTCTACTACCTCGATTTAGGGAGAAAACAATTTCGGTTTATGCTAATTGATTTTTTTTTTGTCCAAAATTTGAAGATTTCCTATTTTTTGACAATTATCTCTTCGTTGATATTAAGAAAACTATTGAGTAAATTGAAAAATTGTAATCACAAAAATTACTCAGAATGTCGAGTTCTATAGGAGTGGTTGGTTTTGAAGTCGTAATTACCTACCTGAATTTTTCATCCTATAATAGGCAAGTACGAATAAAGAAGGTTGGTAATTAGGGTTTCAAAACCTACTATTCCCGTAGAACTTGACATCCTAAGTAATTTTTGTGATGATAAATTTTTTCGATTTATTCAATAGTTTCCTTATTATTAAGGAAAAAATAATTTTCGAAACCTGACAAATTTCCAAATTTGATCAAAATGAGATAAAAATAGGACAAACTATACATGTTTATTCTCGAATTTGAGGTCATAGAATCCAATTTTTTTGCCCATTTCATGTTACAGATTACTAAAGAATTCCCACTCAAATTTAGCAACACCCATCTCCCTACCACCTATAATTTTTTAATTTTTTTTTATAAAAAACTGAGTTATACAAGCGAATTTGAGGATGCGAAATATAGTTACTCTCGGAGAGTTTGAAATCTTTCTGTTCGGTAGAACTTTGAGAAAATTCAAGAAGATATTTTCTTCATTTTCATCTTACTCTCTGCCTTTCGAAATGAAATCCACCACACTTCTTACACGCCAACTAATTTTTTGATTTACTTAACATTTTCAATAGTTTTCTCAAAAATGTAGAGGGGAAAACGTTTAAAAAAAAATATAATTTTCAAATGTTGAAAGAAATGAGATTGCGGAATTCAAATTTTTAGTAAATTTCATACCAAGAGTTACTGCAGTGCCCCCCCCCACTCGAATTTCAGCAATTAGTTCTGCATAGCCTGTAAAATGATTTCTTCCAGAAAAAATGCAACAGGTATAACGACTAGTAAAAAAAATTACGTCCTGAATGCCATGAGTTGCAGAGTTATTTAAATTAAATCTTTCTAATTTTCTCACATATAAGGCATGAGTGAAAATTCACCCCCCCCCCCCCGTTTGAAGAGGAAATTTTTGATTAGTTGTTTTACTTTTTTTTGCCCATCATCACTCTTTCAGATTTTCGAATTCATTTCTTAATTTTTGACAACTTTTTGAACTTTCAAAATTACCTCATTATCTTGCAACGTTTTTTCAAACTTTGTCCCTCCAGGATTACAAAAAAGAAGTTGGGGAAGGGGGACGAATTAGAGCGCCCCGAGTGTGTCAAACTGATTGTAAATTATGTCGATATTCAAAACCGGCGACCTCAAATCAGTGAAAATTAATCTGCCACACGCTATTTTCATTTTCTGCACTCTTTTTTTTCAATTTTGGAGTTTTAAGGGAGCACTGAAGGGTTAAAATCGAAAAAATAAGCAAAACATTCGAACTCTGTGCCCTAAAAAACCTGACAAACAACACGTCACACATTATTTATTTATTTTTAAAATTTTGAATTCATCAATGGGGCTAATCAATATCATTTCGATTCTCGAACATGTCTAAATTTCAGACAACTCATCAGCTCATCCCAACTCCTTTTCTGAGCCCCAAAACGTAAATTTTCTTTCATTAGGGACTGAATTGCAACAAATGTTCCGAACTAAAAATTCGATAAGCACCTCCGTCTGCAATGAATTTTTATAAGTTTTTATTTAGGTATTTATAATGATACCTCATTACTCCTATTCTGCAGTGGTTTCCATATGTATCATTGTATCAAATCTCCAAAATTTTGCATTTCAAATTTGAAAACCAAAGTAGAAAAAATTAATTACCTCCAATTAATTTTTTCCATTTTAAATTTTAAATAATCTATGGTAATTATCAATATAAATACATTTCAGACTTCTTCGATTAAAATACTTGGTATTTATTTTGAAGTAAGGTATTTTTTTCCCGAAAATTACGTATAACTTGTAATATCACATCACCAGTTCATCTTGATTCTGGATCGCTTTCTGTCTTTGTTGTCGGTGACGGTATTTCAAGACCTAATAAGTGAAATGACATGTGAAAAAAAGAGAAAAAGACAGAGCTCTTCCCATTTACCCACTCTACTCTCTTACACGCCGGTGAGCACACACCACCGCTACCCAGCGTTAGCGTACATATTTCATTCAGTGAAAAAAATAATTGTTTTCATCCTACATACAAGAATTTCCAGTTTAACTAAACTAGGTTGGCAACATTACATTACCACTGTCGTTCATTGATGTTCGCACATACATCGTTCAATGCAGATTCGTTTTATCGGTTTTATCAGTGTACCTCAGGTATTCCAGAGGGTGCCTTTCGTGCTTTTGCCGAACTACATTTGAAATAGGGGCTTTATCAGCATTTTAGTTCCGAGAGTTGCAATCTCAATTAAAATAAATAAAAAATTATCAATCATCACATTTCGTCAGAATAAAATAAATAGTCCGAATCAAAATGTATATTCACCATCAAAGAAAGTATAAACTTGAACATCAAATATTCAACGAACGGAAAAACGGTACAAAAGACACAGAACAAAATTCATAGAGAGCCATATAAAGTCACAGAACATAAAAGTAGGATCGGTTACTTCGATAGATGACTGAGCTGCGAAATGTGCCGGGAACCCGATTTATCTGTGAAATTGGTCAGGAACCCTATATTATTCTAAAGCTCCCCCCATTTGGCAGCGAAGGTAAACAAAACGATTATTGATAATAGTAACTTAGAAATTAATAAACATAACGGTTACGAGATCAAATATTGAGATCTATGAACGATTAAATTGAAAATAACATCAAAACTTAAATATAGGTCAACTCAAAACGAACAAAAGAAACAGAGTTTCAAACGAATTATTTTACGAGAATAAATTTATAAGTGTTATCGATAAAGAAACTCAGGTACGAAAAATTATAGTCATTTTAATCTTCTGGACTATCGAACGAAGTGATGTGATTTATTCAAAGAAATCTGTAACAAATATTGAACGGAAAAACGATATCGGTTAATTATGGTTGTCTATTTATCAGCGTTGTTATCATAAGATGTTAGTATTAGCGTGTGAATGAAGCAATTAGTACGCATTAAGCAATTTTAGCAATTATATTGTCGCGATAGAAATAAAATGGTTCTTTAGGTAAAGCTTTTGTAAAGCCGTCAGCGAGTTGTTGTTTCGTAGGAACCCACTGTATTTCGATATTGCGTTTGGTTGCTTCGAATCTTATATAATGATAGCAAAGTTTGACTATATGTTTTAACGATTGGGAATCGTCAGATTTTGCCATTCTGATGGCCGAGGTATTGTCTTCATATAATATCGGTATAAGATCTATATGGAGTAAGCGTTTGATCATCTCTTTTACAGCGACAGTTTCCCTACAAGCAAGAGAGAGAGCGATGAACTCTGCCTCTGGAGAGGAGAGGGCGACATGCGATTGTTTCTTCGTACGCCAGTGTATTGTGTCTCCGAATGATTTAATTATATAACCAGTGGTAGATTTTCCGTTAACGTCGTTGGTTCCGAGTGAAGCGTCAGCGTAACAGATTAGGTTATCGTCAGTTCCGGTATATCTAAGACCCCAAGTTATCGTTCCTTTAAGATAGCGTAAGATTCGTACGATGGCATGATAATCGATTAAAGTATAATTAGCTTGCTTACGACTGACTCGGTTAACCGCGTAGGCTATATCCGGTCTGGTTCCATCGGTAAGATATTGTAAGGATCCTATTACCTGTTTGTATGGCATTTGAGCTTCAAATGCCTCAATCGAGTTTTCACCTTTAACTGGTGTTTTCTTAGCGGCATCGTTGGTGATACATGGTGTATCTATTGGATAACACTCGTCCCAGGGTTGTGCCGAATCGCGTTCATTTTGATTCGAATCACGAATCACGAATTATCAACATGATTCGTATAAATCACGAATCACGAATCCTTTCCTGAGAAATGATTCGAATCAATGATTCGAATCATTTTTCAAAAAATGATTCGTGATTCGTAATTTTCGAATCATTTTTCGAATCATCTAATTCATTTGAAATTGTTCAGTTTCTCCGATATCTGGACATTTTTTGACTTCTTTTTTTTGGATATTTTGCTACTACACAATATAAACACACAAAAAACGCCACTTTTGGGCTAAGAAACGACGTTCCATCACACTGTCATGTTTCTGGATTTTTTGCAAAAAAAATTTCAATTTTCGAGACTGAAATTTATCCTTTTTTTAAGCAAATTTCTAATTTTCTGACACTTTTTGTGTATTGATACCATGATGGTGAAATATTCAAAAATTTACGCCCAAAAATTTGTAAATTTTAGAGACACAAAGAAAATTTTAAAAAAATGAAATGATTCGTGAAATAATAGGAAAAGTACAAAAATTTTCGAATCGCGAATCACGAATCATCGGAATGATTCGAACGAATCACGAATCACGAATCATTTTCTCTCAAATGATTCGAATCATTTTTCGAGTCATAAAATAAGTGATTCGAATCATGATTCGAATCAAAAATGATTCGAATCGGCACAACCCTGACTCGTCCATGCCGAAGCGATGTAATATGTTAGCGATGAAATGTTTTTGAGTAATAGTTGTGATCTTTTGATCGATGTTTCTAGTGATTTCGAGACCGAGAAAAAGCGAAGGAGTTCCAAGATCCTTGATATCGAATACCTTAGCGAGGTGTCTTTTTAATTCATGAATTTTATCTGGGCAATTGCCAGCGATAAGCATGTCATCGACATAAATCATTAGAATGACGAATCGAACAGAATTTCTCCAAGCGAAAATGCAAGGCTGGAAAGGATAGACTACGAATTTGACTTGTAGCATTTCTTTGCGGAATTTATCGTACCACCTTTTTGAACTTACAGGTAAACCGTAGAGTGCCTTATCTACTCGGCAAACTTTGGTTTTAACTAACTTGTCACGGTCTGGGTAACCTTCTGGGAGGTTCATATAAATTACTTTTTCCAGATTCCGTGAAGAAAAGCGGTAGTAACGTCAAGTTGGTGGAGTTCTAGGTTGAATTTATTTACGACAGAGAGGAAAAATCGAATATCGCTGATTCTAGCTACCGGTGAGTATATTTCGGTTAAATCGTAATAATTCGTGTCGGCGTAGCCTTTCGCTACTAATCTCGCCTTAAACTTGATATAATCGCCTGGTTCGGTTTTATATTTGAATAGCCACGAGAGTTTAAGATCGGAGTATCTTTCGGTAACGATTTTCTGTCAACGAGAGTCCACGTTTGATTTTTATTTTGGACTTTAATTCAGAATTCAGAGCGATTTGCCAGTCGGCGCGATGGACTGACTTCATAGCCTCTTTGTACGACTGAGGTTCTATAAGCGATAATTTGGATTTTTCGATAGGCGGATTATTGGCGATATGGAAAGCGTGAAAGAGGGTAGGTTCGTGATCTAAGCTAGTTAAATTTGCGTTTATGTTACGTTCGAAAGTTTCACGAATAATATTATCGGTATTTGATTTCGTGTTTTGTAGCGTCATGGTATCGATGTAATCGTTTTCGAGAACGATTTGTGAAGCGATAAAGTTAATCGATAGCGAGTTATTTTCGAATGGAATCTCTTCTACGGCGATGGATATGGAACAAAGATTAGCGTTAGCGATTTGGTTCGTGGTATCCTTGTTGTTGACGATGTCTTCGGCGTTGCTTTCAACAGACCATTCATCTTCGGGTGACTGCGGCGTGAAAGATCCAGTGGTGAGGGCATTGTTGGCGTTCTTCGGATAGAAGTCTCCGTAAACCTTGGACTCGACGAATGCTACGTTTTGTGATCGTAATATTTTTCCTGTTGCAGGTCGGATGATGACGTAGTGCGTGTCAGAGCAATGAATAAGAAAACCGCGAACAGCTCGTTCAGCTACTTTTTGTCCTGCCGTAGGAGCTAAATGGGCGAATGCGAGGCATCCGAAGCGTTTTATGTATTTTACAGAGTTTTGCCGATCATGGAAGAGTTCGTATGGCGTTTTGAAATCGATTGCTTTTCGAGGCGTTCTATTGTAGATGTCTACAGCGAAACTTAACGCGTAAGCCCAGAGTGTATCAGGAAAGCCTGAGCTAATAATGAGTACTCGTGTGATATTCATGATATCCCTGTTATACTTTTCAGCTGTCCCGTTAAGGTTCGAGGAAAGCGGCGGTGATGTTTGGATTTCGATTCTTTCCCTATCGACAACGGTTTTCATGCCAGCGGTAGAGTATTCGGTGCCGTTATCTCGGCGTATAAATCCTATTTTAGCGTTGGGACCTCTAATACGACGTACCTGTTTCAGGTAGTTTTTCGAAAGCTAAGTGAACGAGAGTTTTATCGGTCAGCGGAATAGATACAGCGAACCTAGTCGCATCATCAACGAAAGAAACGATGTATTTGGCATTATGCTTATACGTCGGTGGATTTATTGGACCCATTAAGTCGGAATGTATACCGTGTAACGGCTCTTTACACCTTTCACGAGTGTGTTGTTGGGTAGCGATGTTGATTTTGCCAACTTACAGTCTGGGCAGTTCAATATATCGTTGGAAAAAGTTACGTTTTTAAGTTGCGGAATTACTTTAGCTGCTTGTTTCTAAATAGGTTTTGGATACGTGTCCAAGTCTTAAATGCCATAAATAACCTATTGACTTTCTGAGTTGAGAAACGTTTTCTTTCGCAATCGTTTTTATATCGTCCATTTGCATCTCTGCTTCGACATCGATGTATTTTGCTAACGCTTCCGTAGTTTTTATGTCTTTATAGTTAAATACAAGCGGTTTTGCATAACTGTGATCGTTATTTTCGTTAGGATTATCGATAGAATTTGTATTATCGTTGTTGTCGGTATCGTTGTCATCGTTATTTTCGTTATTATCGTTAGTGTCGTTAGTAGCGGTGGTAGCGGTATCGATATTTATTTCTGTTTCATTATTGTTTGTAGAGGTTGAACTCCCCCTGTTTTTAGTTTCTGTAGCGAATGTATTTGTAAGTTTATTATCGAAAGGGAACGTTAGCCACCAAAACTGGCCATCGAAAGTCCCAGAGCGAATTATTTCTCCTTTGTTATCGAATATATTGATGCCATTTTGGTCTAATTCTATTCTAGCACCAGCGTTAGCGAAATGTCGAAACGATAATAAGCATTTGGCCAAGTTAGGCGAATAGTATACGTTACGAATGGTAATTGTTTTTCCTGAATCACGTTTAGTGACTAAATCACCGACGTGAGTTATTTGTAAGCGAGTTCTTTTATCGGCACCAAGCACAGAAAGCGATTTTACATTTTTAACGTTTGTTAGGCAAGCGATATCGGTTACAAAATGCTCATCGGCACCAGAGTCAGCGAGAAATTTGTAGTATGCATTAGTAGAAGCGGTAGAGCGATATGTAGTATTATTTAACGTACCGGAATTATCGAGGCCATCAGCTTCAGTTTTGTCGATCTGAGCTGAGTGGGCAGCAGCGGTTTTTACTTCACTTTTTCCATTCACCGGTGTTACTGGAGTACCGTTATTCCTTCTTCCGGTGTGAAGGTTGGGGCGTCGGGATGGATTCTTTCGTATCGCGTCGTTGTTCCTATTCCTTTGGACGAAGTTGTAATTGTCGTTTGAGTCTGCGAAAGGACAGTTCCACGATTGATGTTCCGTCGTTTGCCGCTTGCATCGGTAACATTTCCACGTAGGTGAGCGACAATCTTTCCATAAATGGTTGGTACGTCCGCAACGTGTACAATGCGTGCTAACTGCGTTGCTATTATTCGACGAATGATTCGGAGCTGATTGCGGCGCAGTCGAAAAGTATTGCTGTCTGCCGTGATTACCGCGATTCGAGTTATTGTGGCCGGGAAAACGTCCTCTTGAGTTCCTTCTATTCGAGTTGCCGCGAAACGATGTGTTGGTAAAATTTGCTGAGGTGATCGTCTGATTAACGCCTGATCTGGCGGTTATCTCCCGTTTTTGGATTTCAGCCGACCGAAGAGCTTCCTTGGCAGTTTTTATCGTCTTTGTGGCATCTTGGTTATACGCGGTGACCGCTTCTGGATAAGTTGGTGCTATGGCGGCGATGAAATTGTCCACTACATCCTTATCTGTGAGATGGTGGTCGTATCGACGTGCAACTTCCTCTTCTTTTTCAAATCGTGCGATAAAATTTTCTGCACGTTCAGTCGCTCCCATAGTTATGAGATTGAAAGTTCTTCTGATGGCGAATCTTTTTGCCAAATTAACCGGTTGACACTTTTCTGTCAGCTTGGCGAGCATAGCGGCGGGATTCGGTTCGGCAGCAATGGCGATTTTTAATTTATCGGACACTCTGGTTATTATAAAAGCCTTTACATACGCAAGTTCTCGGCGGTATTGATCTGTCTTCAAGTGCTCTGGTATCGAGTGCGACTTTTCGTCCAGCATATGCGAAAGGTTGGCAGCATATAACTCGTTTTCAACTACCGTGCGCCATGAAGTGAATTGCGCATCTTCTGCGAGCACGAAAATCGGTATTGTTGCAATGTTACTGCTTGGGAGCTGAATCGGTGGTGGTGGTGGTGGTCCATAGCCGTGTGGTACTTGAACGTAGACAGGATTAGGTGGGACCATAAACCTCGGAGCCGTCATGCGTGGGATACCCTGGTTCCAGGTGGTATAAGTCGTATTGGTATGATTTGGCGCAGATGTAGCGTTGATACTAGCAGCCGAAGAAGTCTGAGCATTTGTCTGCACTGGGGGTATAACGTTTGCGGTGCTGGTCTGACTAACGTTGCTTGCGATGGTTCGCGTGACATTTGTCCTAGGCGCATTCGTAGTAGTAACGGTTATCGGTAACGTAGCAGTGATGGGTACTCTCGGGATTCCCATATAATATAACGGTGGCATTGGCGGTATTTGTGCGAACGCCGGTTGCTGCGACGATTGAGTTACCGGTGCACATGTGGTCGTCGGAATTCTCGATGTGCCGGGTAGCGGCTCGGTACTTACGTTAGACGTAGGATTCGACATTGTCTCGGTGGAATGTATTTTCACGCGTCTGCTACCACGTCAGAATAAAATAAATAGTCCGAATCAAAATGTATATTCACCATCAAAGAAAGTATAAACTTGAACATCAAATATTCAACGAACGGAAAAACGGTACAAAAGACACAGAACAAAATTCATAGAGAGCCATATAAAGTCACAGAACATAAAAGTAGGATCGGTTACTTCGATAGATGACTGAGCTGCGAAATGTGCCGGGAACCCGATTTATCTGTGAAATTGGTCAGGAACCCTATATTATTCTAAAGCATTTCGTTTGAATCAACGTTCGTTCAGTTCGTTCATGAAATGCAGCCTACTGGGGTAGGGTTTGCTTATATGCAATGAGTCGTCACATCAGCGTCACATGCAAAAAAAAAGATGTCCTAAAAAAATTGATCAAATTTTTTCCCAAAAAATTCCTTATCATCGGTAGTTAAATTTTTTAATTTTTATTTCCTTTTTACATCTTTTTAAAATTAATAGTGTATTAAGTACTTTTATAGCATATTTTTTACAATTGATTTGTGTAAATAAGAAATCCACTCATTCTAAAACATAAAATCGTTACATCTTCATGTGAACTAGTGAACATAAATTTTCTAACCCTAACCGCTGTGAAGTAACGAAGTAAGAAATTATCAATGATGAAGATGTCATTGACTATGGATTAATGAATCATAATATCATGTGATATAGTAATGCGTAGAGTATTTTCCAAAAAAGTATTCGTAGGATTTGTTGACTTTAGTTTTGCAAAGCATAATTTTCAAATTACTAAGTAAGCTTATTTCATGCACCCTTTCATCAAATCTCGTGACATAATATTCTCATTTTTATGTAATTTTTAGACATAATATGGGCACGTATCAGAAAGAATGTCTTTATACTCCTAAGCGTCACGAAAACATAAAGAAATCCGTTCAAGATAAACGTTTATATAGAGGGCTTACGTTAAACAATGGCTTAAGAGCCCTTCTTGTCAGCGATCCAACTACGGATAAATCAGCAGCTTCTTTAGCTGTTAACGTTGGTAAGTAACATCGTATGCAGATAGTTTTGAATATTTTTCACAATTTGGCACAATTTTCCAGGAGCTTTGAATGATGGCGCCGAGCTCCCTGGCTTAGCTCATTTCCTAGAACATATGCTTTTCCTCGGTAGTAAAAAGTATCCAGAAGAGAATGACTATCAGAAATATGTCTCGGAACATGCTGGACATACCAACGCATACACTGCCGAACACCAGACTAATTTCTTTTTCGATATTGGTCCTGATCATCTGGCTGGAGCTTTAGATAGGTAATAATGGTGTTTTTTCGAGGTTACCTGAACCTAACTTATTGATTACTCCCTCTTTTATTCGTTCAGATTTGCTCAATTTTTCATCGAGCCTTTATTCGATGACTCGGCAACGCAACGTGAAGTAAATGCTGTGAATTCTGAGCACGAGAAAAATATTCCGGCGGATCAATGGCGAGTTCGACAGTTGGAGAAATCTAACAGTAAAGTCGATCATCCTTACAATCATTTTTCTACAGGTTTGTCCATTCGGTTTTATCTTTGCAAGAATTTTTTCTAATGTTAGCTTAATTTCAGGAAATAAAGAGACTTTGGATATTATCCCGAAATCCAAGGGGATTGAAATTCGACAAAGGTTGCTCGATTTCCATAACACTTGGTACTCTTCTAATATAATGTGCCTTGTTGTGTTAGGAAGAGGTACGAATTTCTTTTTTGTTCAATTCTATGACGTAATTCATTATCTAATTAGACGTATTATTTTTACGCAGAATCTTTGGATGAATTGGAAACTCTTGTTACTAATCTTTTCGATGACGTCAAGAATAAAGATGTAAAATGTCCGATATATACCGACCATCCTTACGGATCTGAGCAATTGAAACGTAAATTTTACGTTGTCCCAGTGAAAGATATTCGTTCCTTGAAAATCAGTTTTTCAGCTCCTGATGTTATCGATCAGTATCGTACTTCGGTGTGTACAGATTAAAAAAAAAAAAAAAAATGGAGAATAAAATTTCATAATTGAAAATTAATTTTTTCTAGCCCGAACACTACGTCAGTAATTTAATTGGGCACGAAGGACCTGGCAGTTTGCATGCCATCTTGAGGGAGAGAAGCTTATGTAATACGTTGAGTGCTGGATTATCTTACACCGCTCCTGGATTCGGTTTTTTCACTATCTCTGCTGATCTGACTGAAGAAGCGATGGATAAAATTGATGATATAATTACGCTCGTATTTCAGGTACTAATTCTGTTACTCCTGGAATTATTTTTATGTGCTAATTATTGTTTTTTTTCAGTATATAAAATTGTTGAAAACCGAAGGTATTCAAGAATGGATATTTGAAGAAAATAAAAAATTGGAAGAAATGACTTTCATGTTCAAAGACAAAGAATCCCCTTCATCTTACGTCATGACTTTGGCTGCTGCCATGCATGTAAATCTCATTTAACATTTTTTTTCAGATAAGAAAATTATTTTTTCAAATTTATTATTGCAATTTTTTTAGCATTACCCAATTGAAGATATATTGTCTGCAAATTACATAATTGATGAATGGAAACCCGAGTTGATATCTAGCTTATTACAATTTTTAACCCCTGAAAATATGAAGTATGTTATACATATTTTATTCATTAGTCGTTTTCTTATAATTGGAAATTTATTGTGAGGTTTAAAATAATCCGGAATTATTATTTTTTTAGAGTGATCGTCATTAGTAAATCATTTGAACCTATTGCAGATCAAGTTGAGCAATGGTATGGTACTAAATATAAAATAGAGCCAATCTCAGATGCTTTACTTGCGGTAATTTATCAATCAAACGTATGCATTTCTGGTAAATTATGTTTTAAATAATATAATCTTCCAACAGAAATGGGAAAATGTCGATGTTCCTCCGAAAGACGTTCTGCATTTACCTCCGCCTAATGAATTCGTTCCAGAAAATTTTGATTTGTTCCCAGTGGAAGCAAATGTAAAAATATTTTCTTAAACATCCTATTATGAGAAAAAATATCTAATTCGTATGTTCATCTTAGGCCCCAAGAAATCCAGTCATTCTTTACGAATCTCGTACATCGAGAGTTTGGTTCAAGCAAGATGACGAATATTTACTACCGAAACTTAACGTTCAAATTGAATTATTCAGGTGACTGATTTATTTTTGAATATTCACCTTGATCGTATAAAATTGGCATTTAACAGTTGTTTTGATATTTTGCAGTCCTTTAGCTTTTCTCGATCCAGGCAACTATAATTTAACCAATATGTTCGTATTTCTATTGAAAGATTCTCTAAATGAATATGCTTATGCTGCAAAATTGGCTGGCCTTAGTTGGAATATTACCAGTACTAAAAATGGTGTATTGGTTAGTATTTTACTTCGTACGTGCTTCGTTCCTTTTTTTTTCTTGATAATGTCATGATCATTTTTTTAAATAGCTTGGACTTAGCGGATATAATGAAAAACTCCCAGTGTTATTGGATAGGATTATCGATAAAATGGTTCAATTTCAAGTGGATCCCAAACGTTTTGAAATTATAAGAGAAGCGGTGGGTAATTGATCAAAAATAGAAAACTTTACCAAGTATTTCTAATTTTTTAAATCCTAATTATTCTAATTTTTAGTTCGTTCGGTCTTTAAAAAATTTTGAAGCTGATCAGCCTCATCAACACGCCAATTTCTTTTTATCTTACGCTCTTACGGAATACGGATATAACAAAGAAGAACTATTGGATGCTTGTGATGGTGAGTAAATCAAGATGTAATTGAATAAATATTTTTATGACATTTAAATTTTTAAATTTTTATTTTTTTAGTTTTGAGCGAAATGAAATTGATGAGATTTTTGCCGGATTTCTTTTCGCACATTTATATGCAAGTTTTGATCCATGGAAACTGTAACAACGATGTAATTTTTTTCTCTTATTTCATTCCAGAAATTTCTATTCAATTTTTGAAGTGATATTTGATTTTTTTTTGTATCAGGTGGCGCTAAATATCGTGAAATTGTGCGAAGACCCATTCAAATCCGCTTGTGGTTTATTGCCTCAGCAGTTATTGCCGTACAGAGAGGTCAACTTGGAATATGGATCTCATTTCGTGTATGAAATTTATAACAAAGTCCACAGTAGCTCGTGTTACTGCGCTTACTATCAATGCAGCTTAGAATCAACGGCCAATAATACAATTATTGAATTATTTGCTCAAATCATTAACGAACCTTGTTTCAATGTGCTACGCACTCAAGTGAGATGAAAATCTAATGATACCCCACACTCATTATTTCTTTTACTAAAATTTATTTATATTCTTATAGGAGCAACTAGGTTACATCGTGATGAGCGGAGTTCGTCGAAGTAGCGGGGTTCAAGGTTTGATAATATTAGTCCAATCGGAAAAACATCCCGTTTATTTGAACTCTCGTGTAGAAGAATTTTTGAAAACGATGCTGGTAGGTTTTTCGGTAAAAATTCTCGTACCATTTCAATATTCAAGGAGAAGTAATAGAATTGATATTTTTCTAGCCTTATATCGAAAAAATGACCGATGAGGAATTCGAAACGCATAAAACCACCCTGGCCACTAGGAAATTGGAAAAACCAAAACAGTTGGCTAAACTGACGAGCAAATTTTGGGGTGAAATATCCTCCCGATATTATAATTTCGACAGAGTTGAAATGGAGGTGAAATATTTATCTACGTTGAAGAAAGAAGACGTTTTGAATTTCTACAAGGCATGTAAATTTTATTCCTACATTCGCCATTATCGATAGTTTCTAACGAGACATCTTTTGTACAGGATTCGCTGCTTATAAGTTCATCCCATAGGCGAAAATTAGCCATTCATGTGATATCGAAAGTAACCAATCCTACGTATCCGAAAGAATTAGAAGAAAAAGTAAGCATTTTACTCAGATTAATATTTTCATCTGCAGAATTAATTTTACTTGAAATTTTTTCTTGTAGGCTGAGAAGATCGACGATGTCACACTATTCAAGAACGCTCTTAGTCTATGCCCGTTGCCAAAACCTTATATGAAAATTCCTCCCGTTGGAACTAAATCCAAATTGTAATTTTTACTCGATCAATGTTAAATATATGTTTTTTTCACCTGTCTTTTGTGTACTTTTGTTACCTGCTGGTACTATTTTTGAAGTTGGAAAACAAATTGATTTTTTTTCGAGATGATCTGACGTAGGTATTGTTTTGCGCTGCGATTGCATGACAACTGTTCAATGACATGTATACAATTTTAGCTATGTTTTCTCAGCGTCGTTATTAAATTTTCGTGATGACAATTCTCTGAATCGTACCAGATACGAGTAAGAATATCGTTCACACTTCATTATTAAGTATACCTATGTGTTTCATTTACGTAGTCGTAGGTGTTACATATGAGTACTTATGTCGTATGTACTACCTTCATAACATTATTGTCATTAATTAAGAGTATCTACCTACCTAGATGTACTTTACCTATTTTGTATTATTCGAATCGAAATTTTACTTACGTACCTACGATTATGGTTAAGTGTCGCCTAATAATATTCGCATCGTATATGTACACGTATGTATTTTCGTTTTGTTTTTCGCGTTTCTCGACAACACAGCTGTATGTATTTCGATTTCAAGACTACTGTTTCAATATTGAGAGAAAAAAAACACATTCCGCAAACCTAATCGTTTTGAATTATTTACTTCTTACGAGAATCAGGACCTTTCAGTCATGTAATTGCCTTCAAACCAACCGGCTGGGAAATGGTTCGTACAAAGATCAGCAATTGAATGGATAAATATATGAAAATATTACGATTTATGGTACAAAAAATTGTTCTAAATGAATTTAACTATTCTTTTTTTTTTAAATAATCACCTTACGTATTTTGATTTTTGAGCATGATATTTTAATCAATTTTTACTTGATTTTTCACTTTTATAATGCTTAAAGCAATGTTTAATATTCGAAGTTATAAACCTGTATTTTTTCCATAAAATTTAATTATCTATTTTTTACTTTTTGAATCAAAAAGTTCTGCTCCAAAAAAAGAATGCAGATGGTAAATCGTGGGTTGTTAAATTTTTTGAGATTTGGCGGCAGCTACATATTAAGCAACAACCTACCAACGAGCAACGAGCAACTGGCAACCAAATCCGATCTATATGGATATTGGATTTGGTATTATTGGTTGCTCAAAAGTAGCAACTTGATAAGAGTATTTACTTTTTTGTACTACTCTTCGAGATTTGTATTGTGATTGTGAAAAGATATTTATTTTTTATTCTTATTTTTATTTCATTAAATTTTTATTTTGTCCAATTTTTCATTTCGGAAATTCGGAATTGACTCCTCCACGCGGAGTGGCTGCATTCTATACGATCTTGTTGGAACTAAGATTTTTTCGCAGAATTGGGGGGATGGAATACATTGCGTATATGGAAGAGAGGAGGTTTTTCGGATTTTTAAGGAAAATGGTGGGGTTTAGAAAAAAATTTGTGGAAACAAAAATTGAAGATATTTAAATTTATTATCGATTGGTATAAAAAACTTTTGAATTCCATCAAATAAAAGCAATTTTATTAATATTTCTTTCTACTCACTTTTTGCATACATCAGCTTTGAATTAAAATTACTTAAAATCTAGATCGACAACACCAATTTTTTGTTTATGCAAATTGTAGAGAATTTTATGCTCTTTCCAATGACGTATTAACGATCTTAATCGCGTTAATATTAAAGCCGCTATTCTGTTTTTAATGTGTCAAAACATAAATCGCCATTTTTGAAAGTAACCGATCAGCTAATCTGCTGTATTGAAATATAAAGATAATTGAAAATGACAACAGCGGCTTGCGTATTTGGAATCCTTACTTGGAAACTGGTCATGTTAGAAAATACAGCGCTCTGATTGGCTGTTCTTATACGCGATCTCGTTATCATTGTTATCAATTTGGAAATTTTCTTAAAAGGAATAGAAAATTAATACCTAAGTATTTATATTTAGAGTAATTAGAAAATGTAAATTTTGTACAGTTGAGATGAAATAATATAATTTCTCCTTCAAACTTGCTATCAAAACGTTAGAATTCGAAATAAGAGTTTGTAATAATTACAATAGCCCAGAGTTTTTTCCTGGAATTCAAAATTTCTATTTTTGGGTAAAAGAAGAGTCACTGTTCGTGTTTACAAAATTTTGAAGAGATGAAGTTGAAATGAAAACTTGAAAAGTAATAAGTACCTATCCATCACTAAATTGGTAAATTGTATCTGGGTAACTTTGAACAATTGTAATTACAAACTTTGATCAGTTCAATCCACATTTTTGATACAATGATGGTATGAAATTGAAATGAATTGGGCGAGTGCAAAAAGCAGTCCTCTTACTAATAAGTTTTGTAATAATTATATGACGATTTCTAATTCTAATGTTTTGATAGCAAGTTTGAAGGAGAAATTATATTATTTCATCTCAACTGTACAAAATTTACATTTTCTAATTACTCAAAATCAGAGATGGGCCGATTCAGAATCGCCGGTGTGAATCGTAAGGAATTTCTGAATCCGATTCTGAATCGGATTCGCGATTCGATTCTTCAATTTGGTGAATCGCAATTTTGCGATTCGCGATTCTTTTGTGACTGAATCGCGCATCTGCGATTCTTTCGCGATTCTTTTTAAATATTATGTACAATGTTGAATACTTCTATTCTTAGTAAGATAAGGGTATAGCCGGATAAGGGGTGGTTTTTGCTCCAGGTGTACCTTGATAAAAAAAAATTTGGAAAAAATTTTGGCCTCCCAATCCCCTTCCTTTCGGAGCTATGATCATTTTATTGCATTATTTTCGAGCATTTTTAATTCCAACGGAAGTGAATGAAATTTTGTGTTATTTGGCACAAAGTTATATCTAGTAAAGTCCTATTTACGATAATTTTTTCACTAATTTTTTACATCCCTTCATGAGGTTTTGGCCATTTGAAATTTTCAACAGTAAAAATGACCTTTACAGCAAAGTTCAACTAATTTTTAAAAATATCCTAAAATTGTGGTTTTTTACGTAGATTCACGTCATTTATTCAGTTTTGGCAATTGAGGTGGCGCAAGGGCTGAAAATTGTGATAAACTGTTAAAAATGTTATTTTGGTAGATTTTTCAAATTTTGAGCATTTTATATGGAAATAAATGACCAAATGAAAAAATCAATCCCATATTCGTGTTCAGCAGGTCAAAATACCCCGATAAACACCCTTTTCACGATCATTTTACTTTAAATCTCAAAATTTAGTTTTATTGTTGCAAAAAATTAGTGAAAAAAGGAAATTTCGAGATTTAAAGTAAAATGCTCGCGAAAAGGGTGTTCATCAGGATATTTTGATCTGCGTAACATGAATCCGACATTAGATTCCACTCATACGATCATGTCAGGGTTGTGCCGATTCGAATCATTTTTGATTCGAATCATGATTCGAATCACTTATTTTATGATTCGAAAAATGATTCGAATCATTTGAGAGAAAATGATTCGTGATTCGTGATTCGTTCGAATCATTCCGATGATTCGTGATTCGCGATTCGAATCATTTCACTTTTTTAAAATTTTCTTTGTGTCTCTAAAATTTACAAATTTTTGGGCGTAAATTTTTGGATATTTCACCATCATGGTATCAATACACAAAAAGTGTCAGAAAATTAGAAATTTGCTTTAAAAAAGGATAAATTTCAGTCTCGAAAATTGAAATTTTTTTTTGCAAAAAATCCAGAAACATGACAGTGTGATGGAACGTCGTTTCTTAGCCCAAAAGTGGCGTTTTTTGTGTGTTTATATTGTGTAGTAGTAAAATATCCAAAAAAAGAAGTCAAAAAATGTCCAGATATCGGAGAAACTGAACAATTTCAAATGAATTAGATGATTCGAAAAATGATTCGAAAATTACGAATCACGAATCATTTTTTGGAAAATGATTCGAATCATTGATTCGAATCATTTCTCAGGAAAGGATTCGTGATTCGTGATTTATACGAATCATGTTGATGATTCGTGATTCGTGATTCGAATCAAAATGAACGCGATTCGGCACAACCCTGGATCATGTACAACATTTTAAATAAAAGAATCGCAAAAGAATCGCAAATGAATCGCGAATGAATCGCAGAAGAATCCGATTCTGAATCGCGATTCTTTTCAGAAAAGAATCGCATTTCAGGAATCCGATTCTTCAAAACAATGAATCGGATATTCCTGAATCCGATTCTTTAAATCGCTGAATCGCCCCATCTCTGCTCAAAATACAAATACTTATTAATTTTCTATTCCTGTTAAGAACATTTCGAAATTGATAACAATGATAACGAGATCGCATATGAGAACAGCCAATCAGAGCGCTGTATTTTCCAACATGACCAGTTTCCAAGTAAGGATTCCAAATACGCCAGCGGCTTCAATATAAACGCGATAAAGATCGTTAATACGTCATTGGAAAGAGCATAAAATTCTCTACAATTTGCAATAATAAAAAATTGGTGTTGTCGATCTAGATTTTAAGTAATTTTAATTCAAAGCTGACGTATGCAAAAATTAAATGGAAGAAATATTAATAAAATGGCTTTTATTTCATGAAATTCAAAAGTTTTTTATACCAATCGATAATAAATTTAAATACCTTCAATTTTTGTTTCTACAAATTTTTTTCTAAACCCCACCATTTTACCTAAAAATCCGAAAAACCTCAGCTCTCCCATATACGCTAATGTATTTCATAATTTCCATCCCCCCAATTTTTCAGCGCGACTGCAGCGCTTTGGTGAGCGTGGAGTAGCAACACCACCTATAGTACAAGGCCTGAGTACAAGTTTTGTGACGTCACAGGTGTAGGCGATTAATGGCAGACATTTACACGAGTTTATATGGGAGAATGTGCGTTTTTCAATTTTTTATTCGAAGGGGAGGATGATTTTCATAATTTTTGGATCATATCTTATATGAAATTCTACGAGCTTTCCGATGGTGTAATTATTTTTTGATTTTGTGCAATAGTTTTCTTATAAATTGAGATAAACGAAAGGAAAACTTGAAGGTGTTGACGAATTATTGAAAAATAAATAAGAAAAATTGATCGTCGAATAAAAACGAATATACCATTAGAAAGAGCATGAAAAATGCTACATTTCGTCCATTTCATGTTTTTTTCCATGCAGTATACTTTTTGAAGTACATCGTTCCAAATGTTTGAGTTGAAATATTTCAAAAAGTATAGCACATGAAAAAAAACATTAAATGAACGAAATGTAGCATTTTTTATGCTCTTTCTAATGGTATATTAGTTTTTGTTCTATGATTAATTTTTCTTATTTATTTTTCAATAATTCGACGACACCTTCAGATTTTTTTTTCGTTTATCTCAATTTATCAGAAAACTATCACTCAAAATCAAAAAACAATTACACCATCGGAAAGCTCGTTGAATTTTATGTAAGATCTGATCCAAAAACCATGAAAATTACCCTCCCTTTCAAATAAAAAATTGAAAAACGCACATTCTCCCATATAAACCCATGTAAATGTCTGCCATTAATCGCCTACACCTGTGACGTCACGAGCAAATATGGCTGCCTGTACTCAGGCGCGTATTTGTAATGCCTAACCGAAAATGTGCGCTACGCAAAATACAGCCCGCTGATTGGCTGTTTATATCGCCCTCACCGCTTCCACGCTGCACGCTGTGATATTTTATTTCTTATCAACTGTTCCGAACTTCGCAAATTTGCAATGCATTTATCCATTCCACGCTATGAAATTTAACATTTAACCATCATAAGTACACCCTAAATCTAGAAAGCCTTCCGGCCGCCTTTAATCACCAAATCTGTAAATAAATAACGCCGCGCATCTCTTTCAATATAATAATGTAATCCAAAATCCAATAGCAACATTAACGAGCGATTAGTTCATAATTATACGAAAACATTTGGTACAACGCATCCGGTAACGAATATTATAATTAAGGAACCGAAGCTTTGGCACCGAAAGGCAAAAAGGTAACCTTTTTTTAAACTCTAAAAATAAAATCGCAGGTAACGCGTAAGTTTCATTGATCATGATTTCGGTCTGTACCAAATACTTCAGATAATTTTATGAACGTGAGGTATCAAGAGTGATAGCGGCGAATTTGCCGAGTTCACGTTCATAAAATTATCTGAAGTATTTGGTACAGACCAAAATCATGATCAAAGAAACTTACGCGTTACCTACCTGCGATTTTATTTTTAGAGTTTAAAAAAAGGTTACCTTTTTGCCTTTCGGTGCCAAAGCTGCGGTTCCTTAATTATAATATTCGTTACCGGATGCGTTGTACCAACTGTTTTCGTATAATTATGAACTAATCGCTCGTTAATATTGTTATTGGATTTTGGATTACATTATTATATTGAAAGAGAAGAGAACAAGAGATCAGAGATGCGCGGCGTTATTTATTTACAAATTTGGTGATAAGCTAATAATGGGCGGAGCGAAACAGCCAATCAGAAGGCTGTATTTTGCGTAGTGCACATTTTCGGTTAGGCATTACAAATATGCTACTCAGGCCTTGTACTATAGGTGGTGTTGGGAGTAGTCATCGATCTTATACATATGGATACGTAGCGGATATAGCCTCTTATGGGATATTTGTTTGTCAAAATAGTCACAGGGGAAAGGGGCGATCGAGTAAGTTTACCCAGTTTAGCGATCTGCGCCGGTGGTGTGCACATCTGATAACAGTAGAAAATTCATCGATCTTAGATCTTCTACAATAGCCAAATATTTTTGGGAGTTTTTCTCGAAATTGGTAGGATATTAAGTAGGAAAAATAGATAAAATTTTTCAATTTTTCCTACTAAATATTAGAACCGCACGCCGACGGTCTTTTTCTCGGCGGCGGCGTTTGGGGTTTTTTCTTCGGCGGCCGGCGGCGCGCCGAATATTTGGGCTCAAAGCGGCGGCGTCTGCATTTTATCGGCGGCGGCGGCGCAGGAGCGGCGCCATGCGGTTCTTTGTCTCAGGCCATCACTTTCAAACTTTTAAAATGCTGTTTGAAATGTAATGGGTGATTTTTATGGAACTTCTCGCGCTGATCATGGAAGAAATAATAAAAAATTCCATCACCGAAAATTTTTTCAACATTTGTTGAATTTTTTTGTTGAATATTTTCTTAGTTTTTGTGTGAAAAGCTGAGATATTTATTTCAACTGAAAGTTCAACCTTTTTCATTTTATTGATAATTTTTCAAAAACCAAGACTCCTTTTTCCTCCATTAATCGAATTGGTTTTCTCTTGTGAGGCTTAGTTTTTCAGATGTATAATAAAATAAGTTGAATTTTAAACTTTCAATTAAAATAGCTCGAAGAGTTATCTTTTCTTATTCAAGAAGAAGCTAGATAATCGAGCTCGACAAAAAGGAAATTTTTGGCTCTTCAATTGATGTTCTATTCATTTTTATAGAATCCTTCCTTTCCTCAGAAGATCGACTTCAAGTGTCAGAAGTTGGTTATGAAAATTGTAAACGAAATGTGCAACAAAAAAAAACAGATTGAGAGAAATCTTTTGGTGATGGAATTTTTTACCATTTTTTTCGTGATCTGCCCGAAAAAATATGCTGATCAAACTTCAAACGGTATTTCCTATCAAAAAAAAAAATAGGGTCAGGGGGTCAAATTTCAAATCAGTCATTTTTTACAGATCTTTCAGTCAGAATTATTGATTTTTCTAAACAAATTGGGGATTATTTGAGAAATCAGTGATTTTTGACTGAAAAATCAATAAAAAATCATCAATTTTCAAAATAAAATAATGAAAATACTACCCGAGCGAAGCGAGGGCGAAATTTTAAAAAAAATATTGCTTGATATAAGAGCGAAAAAATGTATTTTTTCATATTTTTGTAATAAAAAAAGTAAAAAAACCCCACGCCGAACTGACGCCGCCGATTTTTATCGGCGGCGGCGGCCAGCGGCGCGCCGAGTAATTTGGCTCAAAGCGGCGGCGTCCACATTTCACCGGCGGCGGCGGCGCGGGCTCGGCGGCGTGCGGTTCTACTAAATATCCTACCAAAGTTGAGGAGAACTTCCAGAAATACTTGGCTATTTCACTTTCCGGTGGAAATCGCATGAGCAGATCAAGTGTGCAGAATGAGAAAGTGGGTAAACTGAAAAAGGGTGTTGCCTTAGCAGTTGATAGACCCGCTACGTATCCATATGTATAAGATCGATGGGAGTAGTCAATCGAAATAGCATAATTCCAAACCCTCTTGTATTTCGGCACCATCTCGAGATAAGTGCGAGCAATCTCGTTCAGTATGCTCATATTTATGCAATCTCTCAATTTCCGTTCACTTTTCGTCTTATCACAGTGATTATGGACTTAGAAAAATTTCTACAACTTAAAGTAATTGTAAATTTCATAAACAAGTAATAAGTATTGTTGAGATGCAAATAATACACTTCCTAGTGCTAAATAACTATCAAACCTTCAGAAATCGGTATACAATTTACAAAATTGCAATTTGCAAGTGATTGCTTTTCACTCACTTCACTTATTATACTTGTTTCAAAAAAAGTTAATGAAAACAATAAACTTTAAACTGTTTAGAACAACATTTGGGGCAATTGCAATTATAAATTTGGATGAATATTCTTGATAAGTACAGCTAAAATACGTTAGGTGAGTGAGTGATAGCAGACTCTCAGAGTCTAATGTAAGTTTTGTGTATTCCGATGGTCAAGGTGTTAAGGTTTCAAGTTTTGATAAATTCGCTCCAGGAATTAAATTATTTCTTCTCAACTTTATAAAGATTACATTTTTAATTACTTCAAATATTTATTAATGCAAGTTTTTTGTTCATAAATTACCTAATAGTTGAACTTGAAATTGAAATAATTTAGTAAATTTTTCTAAGTCCGTAATCAGTGATAAGATAAAAAGATTCTTAGGTGATTCATTTTAGCGTTCGTTCAGTGGTGGTGCCGAAATACAAGAGGGTTTGGAATTATGCATCGAGGCAAATCAAATAAAAATGAATAAATTACACCAAGAGAAATTTTTTGAGCTTCCAGTTAAGCGTTCACGTTTTTAATTGCTGTTTAATTGCGTCATCTGAGATCCACCAATCAAAAACAAAATAACAGTATCGAGTAGGTATTTTTTCCAACCTACTTGTTTTTTTATGTGGACGTGGAATGAAATATCCAGTGATTGCGACATGGCGTTGGTTTCTTTAATCATTCAAAATAAAAAAAAAAGAATTGTGATTTTGGTTGCCTATTTCTGTCTTTGTCGTATGACAGGTGAAAATGTAATTTTGGGCCCTTAATTTATTACCAGTAGGCGCCGAGGAAGGTTCATGTTACTTCAGAAGTTTCTACAAAGCAGTTCACGAATGTTTGGATTAAGGATTCACAAGTTTTACTTTTCAAGTAAGTAGTATTAAATTAGGCTTGAAATTAAACGATGTACTGCGTTATGTAAGCATTCTTAATTTTCTTTTGTGTATCGAACGTATTTCATTTGGGATCGTTTCGTCATTGATTAACATTTTAACATTTCGTACTCGTTAACTAAAAGTATCAATAATTAGCGTGGTTGTGACAAAGATAAGTTCTTTTAAATCAAACAATACATGTTTCTTGTATTGTCGAGTCTCCTTCTTCTGCTAACTAACTTCACTGATCAATGCATTATGTAATTATTCAGTCGTATCGTTCGTTTTAGTATTATTTTTTTATTATATGTAAGTTAATTCTCATACGTAAATTGATATATGTTCGTAATTCGTGTATGATTAATAACATCCTACGTTTCAGAATGAGTCAACCTTCCAGAGCGCCTAATGGCAGGTCCTCTGCGCACTACAGTCGGCATGTTCAACAAAATCAACATTCAGGGCGAAATAATCACCAATCAAGATGGCCAGTCACAGTTACCCATGTACCTTTTTCGAAAGATTACAGACAGATTTTCAATACAGGGTAAGTCTGTCCGTATCTCGGATCCGTTACAGTGATAGGTTTTCATTGTGTCTTTGTTTGCAGCGAGAAAGAGACGAGTTTCGATGGTTACGGTAAATCAACGTTAACTAATGGCGGTGTGGCCAATTCTCCTAATATATTCGTTGCCGAAAATACGAACGAACTGAGAGATCTGCGACAGCTTACACCACCTCTTCCATTCGCCGTTCGAGCTGCACAAGTAATATACCAGTTTGCTTTGTGATTTGGTCCGCTATTGGTGTAATTGACTGAAATATTTGTCTAGGGTCAAGAAAATGCGTTAGGTATTCGAACAGCTCCTTTGCAGAACCTCAATAGTCATTCTGGAATATTGACTGCTAATTCGTTGGATATAAATCAATGTTCGAATTTATCGCTGGATTATTCTTTGAGAAATCCCGCAGGTTGGTTTATAAAGTTTTTTCATAGTTTGAGGCTTGATTTATCATAGGCGTGCTTTGTTATTCAATACATATGCTTGGTATTGGAAGGGATTGTATTAGGCTAACGAATTTGTTCGGATGTGTGTATTTTTCATTGATCAAAGTCAATTTTACCATTGTAATTTTTTAATATCGTTGCTTGTTACGCAGCGTTAACGATTAATTTTGGGTCACACCCATTATCGGGTAAGTAAACGGAAGATTGTACCTATTGGACTTGATATTTTGTACTTGTGTCGTGTTTGCGTTCTCGTATTAATTAGATTACTCAACGTGGATTGTTTTGTTGGATTTTTTACAGAACTTCGTATGAGTCCTCTTCATTTTCAAAATAGTTCTTCATTTTTCCATAATAGCCAACAAGAAGATAGGCAAAAAGTGAGTCGAGATGGTTTTTGATATTTAATCTATCGATTGATATGTTAACAAATTTGTATTATTTGCAGAGTGAAAGTCCATCGCGCAAAAGAAGAAGACTGTCTCATCACTTGGTTGAAAGTCCACCACCACCTCCACGTTGGGAGGCTCGTCGATCTCAAAGGCAACCTTTGTCAAATCATAATCATAGAAGAAAGTGAGTATTACGTCAGGCCTACGAATAATTCAAAAGAATGTTCACTAATTGTGTTGCTTTTTTCAACAGTGGTCGTAAATTACGTTATAATTCTTATAATAATCACATATGGGAGAGACCAGATCCTTATCCTATTAGCCCTCCTCCTCATGCAACTGCATTTCATCCTCTACACCCTCCGCCAGCAGTTTCACCATTGCAGCCAGCTCTGATGGTGGATGTTTCTCAAGTACGTTGACTCGTCGTGGAATTTATTTCGATACTCGAGGTTTCTAATGAGTCATGATTTATAGGTACCTATGACAATGCCAGTATCTATATATACAGGTCCGCCTATCGCCGTTTGTCAAGGTGGAGCTCATTCTCCTCCGCAAGTTCATAATGTTTATGCTAATCCTCCTATTCATTGTTCGGTTCGTATTACCAAATCAGATCGATATGAATTTTTACAAGTTTGAGAGTAATTTTCGCCAATTCTGTTTTCAGATACCATCGCAGTATGCTAGTTGTATTCATCAGCACCATCAACATCACGTTGGTCACACGCCGACCTATCTAACGCCACCTCCGCAGTCTTCCATCCATTATTCACCACCTCCACGGCCTGATGCGCTACTTCATGTATCTCCACCACCGCCCATTTTCATATCTGACGTAAATTCAACTTCGAATGTTTTATTGGCCCAAAAAAAAGATCATCAAGTAATTTATTATCGATTTGCAGAATCGCGCCGCTCAACTTGACATGAATCCTAGATCTCGTCAAGGTATGGTGAATAATTTACTGAGACCATCCGCTAGAAGATGGCGGTATCATCCGTTCGCCGGCCCGCCCCAATATCCGAACTTTTTACAATTCTTGTAAGTTACCAGCGGTTGTAATATCAACGTTGATGGTGTAATTGCCTCTATTTTTTTTTTATTATTTAACACGTATTTATATATTCAGTGTTGTGCATGATAGAGCGATGATAACGACGCCATTATCGCCCGAACTTGGCAGTTCCGAATCAGAAATGGAGAATTATGAGGCGTTGTTACACGTAGCCGAGAGATTAAGCGAAGAAAAACCTAGAGGGTTGAATAAGGTTGAAATAAATCAAATTCCGTCGTTCAAGTATGTTTCTTAATGTTCAAGGGAGGGGTTTCGATCGATTGGTGTGTTAATTGATTTTGTTTTCTCGATAGGTTCGATACTGAAAAACATCATAGTGATCAAACTACCTGCGTTGTGTGTATGTGTGACTTCGAAGAGCAACAGACCCTTAGAGATTTACCTTGTTCTCATATGTTCCATGCTAAATGCGTCGATAAATGGCTTAAGGTAAGTAAAATCGAATTATTCAATTTATTTAATCCATATTATCCTGTTTGTATTGCAGTTATCGTGTTTGATGGTTGTTAGACGTTTATGAGGGGAATTTTTCCCCCTAATGTTTGTACAGTATTGTCTTGGAAGTCCTTTCTAGTGTCGAAAGTATTCCAATGACGTAGTTGGAGTTTTTTCGATCCATATTTACTACATGGTGTCCAAAAAATCTCGAATCGGATTTTTTTCTTGACAAATTTCAAACAATAGAACATTTCGCACATTCAGAGTGACTTAAGTTTTACCTCAATTTTTTTTCCTGTTGTCCTATCATGATATAGTAGTATTTTTTTGAAATTTGATTTTTTTTCTCGAAAAAAACGCTAAAAGAGGTTTAAAATTAATGGCAGTACCTTGTCTTGATGAAGTCATATCTCGAGTGCGAAAAAAAAATCACAAAATCGACTATTATCATCTGGTGGACTTGAACTAATTTATTACTCTCAACGCTTGGCCCAAAACGTTTTCTACTGGCGGAGAGAGAAGGTAGTCATGGGACCAAAAATTAATACTTATTTTATGCTTTCAATTTCGAAATTAATTTAACTCCTGAAGTCCATTTATTATGTTATCCTATTGGAAAAAAAAAAAAACTGAAACAGTAGGGAGAGGCAACTTAAAATTTTGAAAAAATTGTGTGGTATCAAATATCAGAGTACGATCGTGCACCTCTGGAATTTATCCTTGAGATAATTTTCAGCCAAAAGTCGAAGGATCTCTGGAAAAGTGGTTGGGGGAGAGGGGGAGATCTAAAAATCACGATTTTCCAACTTCATTAAGTGAAGTATCAAGATGATTTGTTTTTACTATTTTTGAGGTTACTTTATTGCAAAAATCAAAACTAGACCACTAGAAAACTAGACTCAAGGGAGGGGGTTAATTGAAATTTTTTGGAAAATTTTATATTGAAATAGCTCAGTTTTTCACCTCTGAAATCCATTTTTGAGGTTAATTTTCAGCCAAAACGTCGAAGTGGTTCACCTAGACAGTGCAAAAGGAGGGATGGAGAGCTAAAAATGATTATTTTTTCGATGTTTTCGAGTGGGGTATCAAAATCTACGATTTTTTGATCTCTCGAGCGTATTCCCGATGTAACCAAATGTAAACTGGGAATTCCACGAAAAAGGCTCAATTCACAGTGACAGTCAAAAAGACCCTGACTCCGTAAATAATAAATATGTTCTAGAAGTCGAAAAATATACAATTTGATACATAATCAAAAATTTGACAAAATTTTGAATGCAGTTCTACATTGCTCCGCCCTTTTAAGTCCCCTTTTGGATATTTTCATGAAATACATCAAAAATGGACGTAGGCAGTCAAAAACGCATATTTTGATGGTACACTCGATAACGTCAAGAAATTTTGATTTCCCCTACTTCCTGTTTGAAAATTTCCAAAATCGGTTGTCAACTCCTACCCTTGATTGGGTCCAATTTTGAATTTTCTGATAAAATATCAGAAATGGACTCGTGACTTCAAAAAACAAACATTGAGGTACCTAGCTAGTAGCTACCTACTCGCTCGATAGCGTTGGAAAATTTCGAATTTTGGATCCCTCTGCTCTCAATACGTCATAGTTTAGGTTTAACATCCGAGTAACTCCAGAAATGGCTTTGACGTTTTTCAAAATGTATTTTACGATTTAGTTTCATCTCCAATGGTTTTCGTTGGAAATTTTTTTACATTATTCAGCTAAGTATGATTTCCAATCGATCGCACCAATGAATGTTGAACGAAATGAATCTGTGAGAAATGTTTGAACAATTTTCTAGCTCAATAAACCGATTAGTTTTCATGCATCCATGTTGAACCCAGATTATACTTTCTTTGTCTCAATGGAAAAATTATTCGAGAATTTTCCTTTTTTTGAAAACATTCCAGTACCAGTATTTAGCACTTTGTTTCACTTCTTTTGTCATATGCCTAAAAATGTTTTTTTTTTTGGTTTTCAAACAAAATCATTGAAAAAATTTACTCTTGTTTCTTCTCACATATTTTTGATTTTTTTTTCAAGAATTTTTATTTTCTTATTTTTTTTATTGTTTTTCTGATATCGATACTGCATCGCTGTCACCTTCTTCACTTTTACTTGGTTTTAATCTCCTGGCATAGGCGCAACCAAGAAAAGGTTCGATGAGGCCTCTCTTCTTCAGAAAGTATGCAAATATGGCTAAGAAAAGCCTTGGTCCCCGTTTTCCTTTAAAAAAAAACATTTGTCATCTGGAAACCACAATTCTCATATCTTGGTCTCCTTTTTGCTTCCCCAATTTTCACACTGTGATTACGCCACCATGCCCTGGTGATAATTTCATTTGCCCTGCCTTAAAAAAAATCCCAGCTAAAAGCCTGCGTTGCTTGGTCAAAAGTTATTGGCGCTGGGAAGAATTTCGAAGGCATTCTGTATAATGAACAATGAGAGTTGAACGAGTGCATTGAGAAAGCAAAATATTTCTGTGGTACATATGTTTGAATTTTGTTTTAATTTGTTTTCATCATAGTACCAAAGACGACTTCTTCAGGAAACGAAGATCATCTGCTGAAGTTATAATTTTGTTTTTATATGTAGAGGATATAACTTGATGGAATAGGGTCGCCTTTCATATGGTTAGATTTCATACATATGTATTTAGACTTGTCATTTACCATATCGTGTGTTCGGAAATATTTTTCAATTCAAACATTTCAGAATCTAGGTCGTGTGTGGCTTAGATGACTTCGCACCGAACAGTACTATTCATCTATAATAGCAAAACGTGCTATTTCATTAATAATGTAGATATACACGTGAAAAACCTTTCCAGGATTTTCGAAATTTTTACTATATAAATCACTATACACGATAATTTTATATAATTCGCCAATTTTATCATTTCAGACTAATCGAACGTGTCCTATATGTCGTGGAGATGCTTCTGGTGATCCCTCTCTCTCTGAATGATGTGTTCGTAGCTCAACTATTTTCATTTTTTAAGTTTTTTCTTTTCTTTTTTTTTGAATTATAAAACGTTTGTATTATTAATACGCCTGTATTTTAAATAAGTGTTTATTTTTTTTGTGTACGTTTAATACCATCATTTTTGATTTTTTTTCTTTTGTTGGTTTTCCTGATTAAGCTTTACGTTTGATTTTTTTCTTTTTTTTTTCTAATCCAATGCTGTTTCAATAGCATCGTTTTGACTGCTACTTTATGTTTCATTTTTATTTTTATTGCGGTTATTATTATTACGTTTTCGGTTAAAATTTTTTTCTGTTATTTTTGAATTGTTTTCCCCTTTTTTTTTATTATTTCCTCTATTTATTTTTTACGTTGAAACACTATGTATTTGATAAGGTGTGAAAGTATTCGTGTGTTTTCTCGGTGAGTAAAATTAAAGTGAAAATTTAAATTTTACGTAAATTGAAAATTTTTCGTAAAATTACTTACATCTCGAATAAGATACCAATATTAAAGAGCAAAATGCCAAAATTATTACAACTTTGTAACCGATAAATTTGATTTATTTGTTATGATAATTTCAAATTACTTATTTTTACGTATAAGAAAAATTTATGGGAAAAATTACACCTAACTAGAACGATTCTTCGTTACTTTACAAATTACGCTTGATTTATATGTATTTATATCGTGCAATGCGCTTTTAATTTTCCTTTGTTTGTAATCTAGTTAAAGTGTGTATATTACGTGCAATTCGATTTGTTTTCTTTTAATTTGAATTCTATTTCACGTAGACTATACGTGTGATTTTTAGTATGTCGAATAGAATTGCACATTTGATATTCGTGATCGCTGCAAAAAGAATCATCTGTACGTTTTTTAATGTTTTTGTTGATTTATTTGTTATTGTTTTGGAATTGTGCAATAAGTTGGTTCTTTTTACTGAATTTTCACGTAGAATTTTACGATAATATTGGTAATACCTATCTATTTATGTTGTCGCCTATGCGAAGGTTTTTTCTCTCTTAACTACTTTCTTTTTTAAAGCATGTACCTGTAAGATTTTTAACGCGGTTAGTGAAACGATTATGATATTTTAACGCGCAAAAAAATAATGTAACACCATTTCATTCATTCGAGGTTCCCCGATGAGTTTTCTTGTCTTTTTTTTTTAATGCTTCATAGTTCTCAGGAAATTTCGTGTACATTATGTCGATATTAGGATATAATGTATTAATGTTACATTACTTTATCGGATAATTAGAATAAGGTAATTTTAAATTTACGAAAGTTTTATTAAGAAGTAATTTTTAGCATTAAATTTTTATTCAATTAGTACCGTTATGAATAATGAAGTATTTATTTTAAATCTGGTTTTTGATTTTTTCGTTTTCGCATTTCGGTGTTTGAAAGGTGATTCAATTACGCAGAGTACTGTTGATTACAGATTTCTGTGCAGAAAGGGTAAGAAAATGAAGGTGATGGTTGAGGTTTCATTTGGGTTTATAACTAAAATAGTTTTGAGGGGTGCATTTCCCTCCCCAATTCTCCGAAAGAGCACTATTTGAGTTTTTATATCTCCCTGATCGGCCTGATCCACTGAATTTAAAAGTGGATACCTTTTATTATCTTCTACGAGAGAATGTGAAAATTCCAAATCACAATTCTGAAAATTACTAGATTTTCACCTACCTACCAAATTTAAATCTGTCACTCTATTACTTCAAAATTAGGTCAAAAAATTTTGTCGCTAATACAGAATTTTGAGACAATTTTTTATGGAAGTGCTGCCATTTGCATTACGACTTCGATTTTCATAAATTCAAGTTATTTCTTCAATGATCGAGAAGTGAACGAACAATTTTTTTTAAACCAAAAATATTGATTTTTGTTTTCTTTTTAGTTCACACTACGCAAACTAAGGCTTGAGGCGTTTTAGAATGCTCAATTTTTTGGCTACAAAATTGATTTTTATTTTTGTGGTATTATTTGAACATGAATAGTACATACATATATTTTTTATTCAAATAATTGGCTCCAAATTTTTGGCCACAACGTTGATTTCAATTTTTTGTCACATGCTGATTTTACTTTTTAGTCACTAAATTAATTTTATTTTTGGTCACGAAGTATAATATCAAATTTTTGGTCAAAAACCAAATTTAGTTTTCGGTCACGAAATTATTTCTTTATTTTTTGGTCATAGAAAATAAATGCAGTAAATGCTCGCAAAAATCAATTTCATTTTTTTGGTCACGAATAATGTAATTTCAAGTTTCTGGTCACAAAATTAATTGTATATTTTGATTGATTAATATCATGGTCACAAAATATCAACATCAATTTTTTTGATCACCAAATCAGTTTTATTTTTAGTCACAATCCTAATAATATTGATTTCACTTTGGTAACAAAATTTATTTTATTTTTAGTCACAAAAATAATTTCAATTTTTTGTCACAAAACTGACTATTCTTTGGTTAGGTACTTACAACCAATTTTTATTTTTGAGATTTTGACCATATTTTTTTTACAATTTTTTGGCCTTGTCCAATTAATTTAATTTGGTCACAAGTACTGGCGCTTGTCTCACTTTGATACCAAGCTCCTCAATTTAAATCAAGTTTTTGGTTACAAGTCACAAATATCACAATACTGACAATTCTTTGGCCTCAATTACATTAAATTTTTTTGATATTTTGATCACAGATTTTTCTTCAATTTTTTGGCCATGTCTAAATTAATTTTAAGTTTTTTTGACCATCGAAAATTAATATTTTCTGGGGTGCATTCACTTTGGGTTTGAAATTATGTTTACACAATTTGAAATTGTGTATAAACTTTTATCATGTGCAAATTCGTTCATTTGAATTCAGAAACTGCTGGTTAGCACTTTTTTTGTCATTTGATTTACTATAAAATAGCCATTTAATTTTGGTAAGGTGACAAAATGATCGATCCAAATCATTCAGAAACGACGAGGAATTAATGTTTATACGCAATTTCAAATTGTGTAAACATAATTTCAAACCCAAAGTGAATGCACCCCAGGTCACCATTTATTGATTTATTTCTTTTCTGGTCTCAAATTCATTTTTGCCACGAAAATGATTTTAATTTTTTGGTCCCAAGTAATCCATTTTTTGGTCACGAAATTGAGTAAGTAATTTCAATTTTATTGTGGGAAATTTCGAAAAAAAATCAGATTTTCGGTCGTCAAGTTATCCCTTTGCTGCATAGGTGGTCATATACGACCACAGCTTGCCCAAATTTGAAAAAATTTGAAAAAATTCAAAATATTTCCAAAACTTTACTTTAAACATTTTATGAACATCCCAATACATTAAATTTCATGATTCATTCGCATACTTTGGTAAATATTTATAATAGCTAAAAAAATTTCCCCAAAATTTGAAAATTTTTGGAAAATTTTGATGGGAAATTCATGCAGTAGAGGGTTAAATCAGTTTGGGAAATACAAAGCCTGCTATACAGAGCCATTTCGATACTTTCACAAAGATTTCATGGACCTACTGCATTCATTATAGTTATTTCAGTTTCAAAAATAGACCTTAATTTGGTATCGATTGGACAATATGTAAACACTTCGAAGATTTGAAATCAAAACAAAGGTCAAATAATTTCTAAATAATGTATCAAAAGAGAAAGAAGTAAGGTCGTTGGGAATATTTAGTTTTACTTCTTTGTTTACTCTGTTCGAGAATACTTTCAAACGAATTAACACCCCAAGACAAATCACTGTGGTACGTATAGTATAAAAAAGGATAAAATAAATAAAATAATTTAATAAGTTACTATTTCGATTACAATATTAAAATACCGGTATTAATTAATAAAATATTTGGAATTGGAAAAAAATACGCAACTTGGACATTTAAAATTAAATTCATTGTATGGAAAATGGAACAAATTGCGGAATAATACGAATTAACGTAATACACCTACGTAATACATATATCACAGAATAATTATTTTATAACGAAGACTAGCTTTGTTTGGATTTATTTACAGCGTTGAGTCTATCAATTTCTTTACCCAAGGTTTCGATATTTTCCTGCAACAAGCATTGATCAAAATAATTAAACAACCTGACACAATACAGATGAAATAAGATTTCTGAAAAAATCCGTTAGTACCTTTAAAGTGATATTCTTGAGTAAAGTGTCTTCAAGAACAGCTTGCAATTTTTGATTTATTTCAACGCTCAATTCTAAAGGAATTTTACCATCGTCGCTTTTATTATTATAAATAGATGCCATAATACCGCCATATTTGGTCATTTCAGCCTGAAATTGGAAACTCGGATTAATTCGATAATTGTACATATGAGAACAAGTGAGAACAGCTTGCTGCGAAATGCTAACCTGAAGCCTCCTTAACTGGTAGCATTACAACGCGAAAGTTGATTAACATTTAAAATATTTCAATACGTAGGTATTAAATGAGAAATAGAAGTATTTACCTTATTTTGATCCATTATATCGGACGATAGAGCTCCGGATTGTTCTCTAACAATATAATGTTGCAACACACGACTTTTCTTTTTCACTTCAGTGAGTAATTGAGCAATATGTTCTTCCAAAAATTCAATTTTTTCGACATGCTTGGCGTTGATTTTTTGTAATTTAACGATCCTTTCTATTAAAGTTTGACGATCAGGTTCAATCTATAAGAAAAATCAATATAGTGATATTCTTTGATGAAATATCAATAATTGAGCAGAATTTTACTTTGGAAACTTGTTGTTCGTTCAAAGAATTACAAGAACTTGTTCTTGATTCAAGGCAAACTGAATCGCTACCGCTGCTGCATTCTCCGCTATCGAACTGTCTCATCTTACGATATTGTTGGACTTCTTTGGTTAGTTCCTTAGAAATGCAAAAAAAAAGTTAAAAATAACATATTTGTGGGAATGATGAGGAGAGGAGAGTTGATAGGAAATTTACCCTAATAGTACTGGAATATTTATGCTTTAAGCTTTGGTTTTCAGCCTGTTGTTCCTCTAACTGAGCACTAAGTGAATCTAATTCTTGCGTTTTTTCTGCAATTAATTTGGTAAAGCGAGTATTATCATTGTTTCTAGCATCGATTTCATTTTTTAGCTGCTCCGATAGTTCGCTGATTTTATCTTCTAGTTCAGCGATACGTTTTTCGATAGGAACTCTATCTGCTTCTAAAGCATTTGTCTGGAAATTATAATAAAAAGAATTAGAATAAGTCGGAAATACCAATTTAAAATTGTGAAATTACCTTAGATTCTAAAGTAGCATAATCAGATTGCAGAGAAACATTCTTAGCGGTGAGTTTTTCGGTGAAGTTTAAAAGCTCAGCTTCTCGTTCTCGACAACTCTCCATGTCTTGACGTAATTCATCGTTGATTTCTTTCAAACGATCAATTTCGGTCTGATACGAGTCTATTCTGTCTTGCAATCTAGAAAAATATTTTATCAATTAGAAACTGTCAAAAAGTTGGAGAATGTGGCATAAAAGATTACTAACTGTTTTAGGGAAGAACGCAAAGTGGCCATTTCTATCAAATCGTTTTGTAAACTGGTTATTTTTTGGTTTTGGCTTTCGCAAGTTTGCTTCATATTCGTGATATTTCTTTCGTATTCTAATCTCTCTTTTTCTAATTTTTGGACCTAATGAAAAATAAAAATTAGAACAAATTTCACTTTTACGTTCATACATTAAAATGAAATTCACCTTCAGAGTGAGGGAATTGTTTTCTTCAATAAGCATGTTTCCTCTCTCTTTTAGTAACATTCGATCTTCAGATTCGCTGAAATTTTTTTCAACACTATTTTCTATTTTCTCAGCTTCGGTGGCAGAGGAGGCTAAAACACAAAAATTTTCGAATAAAATATGCCAATTATTCATCTAGAGTTGTCTGCTACTCACCGTCTTCGTCGTCGTCATTGGCATTTTGACTGCTAGAGCTTGACTCGGATTTATATTTGGATAATTCTTCTTTAAGTGCAGTAATTTTTAAAGTAAGTACGTCGTTTCTCTCCTACACAATAGAGAATTTAATTTATGAAAAAGTAATAAAATAAAATGAATCAAAATGGAAAAAATCGCACCTTGAATTGATTTAATTCTTTTTGTAAATTTTCTTCCATCCATTTCGATTTAATATCCTTGCAATTTAATTCTTCTCTGCGTTTTTCCAAATTTTTTAAAGAAGCAGCTAATTCTTTTTTCTAGAAAAAATTAACATTAGAAAACTCGACTGCGCTTTCAACTGATTTGAAGATGAAAAAATTTATACCTTCGATTCCAACGATTGAGCTAGCAATGTTTTTTCGTTGGCTAATAATTTATATTTTTTAATTTGTTCTTGATTTTCGTTTTGTAAATTTTTGAATTTTTTAAGCAAATTATCTTTCTCTGCTTTGATACTAATAAGTTCCGATTCATTTTTAGCGTAACGCATCACAGCATCATTCTTTTCATTATTGGCAAATTCAAACTTTTTACGCAACTGAAACAAAAAAAAAATCACTTCAATCAAACTGCCACAACTACGACGAAGAGAATAAAAATAATTCTCACAGATTTCAACTCTTTGTCATATTTTTCGCAAATATCTTTCTTCTCTTTTTGCCATGCAGCGTTATCAAGCTGTGATTTCTCGTTAATATCCGCTAGCTGCTCTTTTTGCTCGTCGACGGTTTTCTGCAACGATTCAACCAAGACTTGATAAGCAACGTGTTCAGCTTCTTTACGATTTTTTTCTTTCAATAATCTGAAATATACCAGATAAGAATGTAATAAAACTATACTGCCATATTGGGAAATTCAAATCACGAGCAATTACTTTTCGTTATCGGTTTGGATCACTTCGTAGTACGTTTTAAGCTCTTTCAATTTGGTAAATAGAATATTAAGTACATTGTAAGTAAATATCATATCGACTTGAGTTCCAGCCTTTTTATCGGCATCATTTTGTAAAATGAACCCATTATTGTTTGAGAAATTAATACATTCGACGAATCTTTCATCGTCCGATAGTGATAATAAAATATCTGAAATTTCACTCAGCAGATCTTTCGGTTTATCGATATCTGATGCTGGTTTCGCATTGATTGAAAATCCATCTTCGCCATCGTTACTGAAGATTACAGAATCCTCAGAATCTGATGAATAATTATCGCTGCTTTTATTATTAACGGGGATTTCGACGAAGATGTTGCTAGAGCTATCAGTGCGTTTGATTTCATCATCGTTGTACTTGGGTTCCGATGAATCGGTTCGAGTTTCCGAATCGTTCGCCGGATTAGGAATATTTCTTGAGATTGATAAGCTCGTCTTCGATTCGTTATCACATTCGTCTACGTTATTGTTACATTTATCGATTATTTTTTCCGATGGATTTGCCAACGTTTCGATACAGTTTACGTCCATTCGGTGCAAGTTCACGAATTAGCTTTGGATTTAGCTGCAATACAAACACCAAGACCATTAGTTAGGTTCTGTAGAGAGCTATACAAGAGTACATAACAGGAAGATGAGAAAATTTTAACTTACATTACAAGCTGTTTGACATCATTGAAACAGATCACAGCTGTACTCAGCATTCTATTTGCTTTTCGTTGCTCTGCCGATCTAAAATATCAAGTACAACAAACCTGCCAAATTATATATTCTTTAGTACGCAAAATAACGGTAAACGACGGAAAAATAAGTAGAATCGTAAAGTTTCAGTATCAACGCTTAAGCCAAATCGACGTGTAAACGCATGTCAGAATGATAAACGTTAATTATGATATCATTTAGTCGGAACAATGCAGCGGTGTGGTAGTTAAAAACGACCGATTTTAATCACAATATTGGTTCACTGACGATGTAATATTTAAACAACTGAAGTTATACACTACAGTTATTCCTAAAATGTACATCAACTCTTGCAGTCGATTTACTGATAACTTTCATTTTTTTTTTAGATAACGTTCTATCAACTTTTCAGGTTGTCAAGTGGCAACACTGAAAAACATGACGTCATTCGCAATACAGCTTTCTGATAGAGACTGCAATGTAACGCTGGTTTGCCTATCCCCCAGCGCCGTAAGCCAGTGAAGCAGCCGGCAAGAAAACAACTGGCATTGCCTCGAGTCTATCTGACGTCATTTAGAGCACGAAGCTCGTAATTTTATTGGTTCGTTGTCCGCTGCTTCACTAGCTTACGGCGCTGGGGGATAGGCAAACCAGCGTTACATTGCAGTCTCTATTGACTAATGGCTTTGTGAATCCACGAATCGTGAACAGAGTTGGCGAAGTTCGCGAACGTTTAGAAATGAACAGGGCTGCAAGAACGAAAAAGAACGAAGAACCAAAGAACCAAAAAGAACCAAAAATTTGAAGAACGAGAACGAGAACGAGAACAAACTTTGTGAGTGTGAAAGAACGAGAACAAGAACGAGAACAATCAGAAAAGAACGGGAACGAGAACAGAACGCTCAGAAAAGAACAAGAACGAGAACGAGAACGACAATTTTCTTGTTCTTTTAAAAAAATTTCGAATTGTTTTTGTTTTCACACTTATCCTCAAAGTGTAACGGCACTTTGGGTGCTCGGCACGTTTTGGACGTGTTCGTTACTCTTCGTTAGTCTCGGCGGTGTTATTTTTTCGTAATTTAATTTATAATTTTTAATTTTGGGTTACTTTGAAAAGGAGAAAACTCAAGAAGTCAATAATAGTAATAAATAAAGATCCCAAAAAAAGAATGAACCAAAATCAAAACACCAAAAGCAAAGAACCAAAAAAGAACCAAAAAAGAACCAAAAAAGAACCAAAAAGAACCAAAAATTACGAGAATGAGAACACAATTTTAAAGAGTTGAAAGAACGAGAACGAATAGAAAAGAACAGGAACGAGAACAGAACAATCATAAAAGAGTGAGAACGAGAACAAGAACGATTTTTGAGAGCAAAAAAAGAGCGAAGAACCAAAGAACCAAAAGTTTGGAGAACAGAACGAGAACGAGAACCAAAAACCCATCGTTCTTGCAGCCCTGGAAATGAACGCGAACGCGTTCGCGAACGACCCTGTTTTCGTGAACGTGAACTGAACGCGTTCGTTTTGGTTTTGCAATCAACGTGAACGTCGTCAACTGAACGCGTTCTTTGAGAGATGAACGACGTTCACTACAAACAGTAAAAATTCCTTAAATTGCTAAAAAAAAATCAGTTTTTTCAGACCTTTCAGTACACATTTTCATTGTCAGCAAGCTCTCATTCCCTCACCCGTATTAAACTTCTAATATATCAGAAAATTCGTTCATAAATGCTCGAGTTCTCGCATGAAATCTCTCTGAAAAATTTCATTTTTTTCTAGATGAACGTCTTTATGAACAGGCTTGGGTCGTTCGTGAACGCGTTCGCGTTCAGTTCGTTTTGAAAATCTCACTCATTCGTTCGTTCGTCGTTCAGTTCGTTTCTGAAAAATTCGTTCGTTCGTTTCCGTTCGTTCATCTCAGGGATGGCAAGCTGTATAATAAAACTCTAGCTTTTGGCTTTAGCTTGTGAAAAATTAAAATAAAGCTTAGCTTTTGGCTTTCGGCTTTTTCTGATAAGGATCGGCTTACCATGTTTAGCTTTTTGCAGCTTTCAGCTTTCAGCTTTCGCCTTTCAGCTTTCGGCTTTCAGCTTTAAGCTTTTGGCTTTCTGCTTCAACTTTTCAATTTTCCCTAAAAATTGAGCACTAAAATTTTGAAAAATGAAAATGAAATCATTTTACTCAATTTTTTGGGTAAATTCCAAGTAGAAAATTTATTGAGGAAATTATAAAAACATTACTGATGATGATGAACAACAATGGGGTATCAATTCTCTAGATTTCATCATAGTTCTGATCATTTTGATGTAATATTATAATCTGAAAAAAGTCGAAAAATAAAGCTGTCAAAAGCTGGCTTTAGCTTTTTCAAAAATACAGCCTTAGCTTTCGGCTAGCTTTTTTCCTCCTCTATTTTATCGGCTTTTTTCGGCTTTCGGCTTTAGCTTTCGGCTAGCTTGCCATCCCTGGTTCATCTGGCCCCTTCGTTCGTGAATGTGAACGAATGTGAACGACTGTGAACGACTGTGAACGACCTTTTTTGTTCATTTTTTACCACATTTTTGTTTTCCCCCTTAGGATCAGGTCATGTCAAGTGTTGGTCTGTTCTGTTGGTGTAACCCTAAAAGGATACAATAATTCGAAATAAATTCATTTAAACGTACATTTTTCATCTTTTATTCACGAACAAATTAAACTTCTAACAAAACATACAAAACGGTTAATCTTAACGGTTAAATTCACCGTAAGTCGTAAATTACTTCGTCACAGCTCAAAACATAAAGATTCGTTCACTCTCGGTCAGGGCTGCGAGAACAAGGAAAATCTGTTCTCGTTCTCAGTTCTTTCGTTCCCAAAATCAAAAAAAAATCATATGTTCGTTCGTTCGTTCGTTCTTCCTAAATGTTCTACTGGTTCTCCGTTCTCGTTCTTGTTCTTTTCAAAAAGCTTGTTCTTCTGTTCTTGTTCCCGTTCCTGTTCTTTTGATGTTTTTTCAATAATTTTGTAGGTAGAGTTGCGTAAAATAAACTTCAAACCAATAAAATTAAAAAAAAAAATTTTTAAGTAAAAAAAAACATGAAAAATTCGGAATTTTAACAAAAATTTACAAGAACGAAAATGAACCTGAAGATTAGAGAGAACAGTTCTCGTTCTTTTGTTCGCGAACCACAACTGAAATTTCTGTTCTTTCTTTTGTTCTCTGTTCTTTTAAATCTTTTTTTTAAATGTTCGTTCTTTCGTTCGTTCTTTGAGAAAAAGCTCTGTTCTTCTGTTCTTTGTTCTTGTTCTTCGTTCGTTCTCGCAGCCCTGCTCTCGGTCACGACACTCACGCACACAAAAGAAAACAAAAAAAGAAAAGTGAGACCTATCTGCCTAAAAGGTCTACAAACGAAAATAAATGTCAAAAATAATACAAAATATGAAAATAAAGAATGACGACTAATCATCGTCGATTTCAACTTCTTCGACTGTGTCGATTTCAAAATCCGACGTAGGTTCCTCGGGTACTTCTAGGACCTCGATCTCATCGATTTCAAAATCGCTGTCTTCTTCGATTTCGGCCGGAGCCGATGCAGATGTATTCGGCGCCGGTTGAAGGCCGCTGGTTGATGGTTGCGGGTTGTCCGGCGCAGGTTCTTCGGTGTCCGAATCTTCAATATTTAATTCGAACGGTGCTATGCGATTGGTGGCATAGAACGCAGTACGTCCGGACGGAAAACGAACCTCTACCGTTCGGATAACTTGATCATGGCTCGGTACGAGCTGAATAATCTCGGCTAACTGCCAGTCATTTCTCTTGATATGCGGCAGTGCGAGGAGTACGATTTCTCCTATATGGGGCTGTCTTACCGTCGATTTTCGTGCTCTTAGGACTGCTTTCCGTTCCCGCAGAGACCGGAGATACTTCTTTTCCCAAATTTGCCATAGGTTCGAAAGAACTTGTTCTCCTTTTCTCCATTTGGAGACGATGGAGCGATGCGTGCTGGTCGCTGTAGCATCATCGGTTGGAGTCGGCATAGATGGCGGGAAACATTGTTGCAGGAAATCTGCCGGGCGTAATATTTTTGTATCTTTATCTGCTCCCACATACGTTATTGGTCTGGCGTTGAGCATAGCTTCGGCCTCCATGATTATCGTGCTCAGCATTCGCGCCGATAGAAGTACGGTTCGGAAAGTTCTCTTTAGCGCATCTTTCACCAATCCGATCAGCCTTTCGTAGATTCCGCCTCGCCACGGCGCGTAATTCGGTATGAACTGCCATTCTATATTTTGTTCCATTAAGAACATGGCTAGGGCTGACATCGGTTGCTGTACTTCCTTTTCTATGGATTGGAAAATTTTGTTGGCGAGTACGAACTGCTTGGCATTATCGGAAATGATCAGTTTCGGTACCGTTCGCCTCGCTATAAAACGCCGCAGGGCTAAGATTATCTCGTTCATCGTCAGTGATTCCAGGATTTCTATATGAAGAGCACGGGTCACTGTGCAAGTAATTATTAATCCCTGGCGTTGATGAATGACTGCCGCTTTTTCAATGTAGGTGCGAACATACATTGGCCCAAAGATATCGATACCGACGTTAGTGAAGGGTAGTTCCATCGAATCGAATCTCGCATCCGGTAGAGATGCCATTTCAGCCATTTGAAACGGCTGAGTACTGTATCGTACGCATTTGCGACACGATTTTCGCAGCGTATCGTGTACCGCTCGCCTGCCTTGGGGGATCCAGTATTTCTTCCTCAATTCCGCTAGCGTATGTGACACTCCTGCGTGGAAATTATTCATGTGGACGTGTAAAATCAACAATTCGATAAACGGATTCTTTCTGGTTTTCGGAGGTAATAAAATAGGATTTCTTGTTCCGTAGGCGAATGGGGCCGTTTGAAATCTGCCTTTACTACGTAATATTCCTTCGTCGTCGATATATAGGTTCAGATCAAGGGCTTTCAGCGATGGTTTTTTCTGACGTATGCTTTCAATGTCCTGAGGGTACCATTGTTTCTGTCCTGCCTTGATCCACATTCGTTCGGCGAATGCGTAAATTCGTCGCGGAGGTTCTTTTTGAATGGCACCGTTGGAGAATTTCTTCAACAGCTTCGGTATGGCTCGTATACACAGGACAGTAATTCGTAATAGTTTTGAGTACGATGAATACTTTGTGGGATCGATGTCGAATGGCGTATATTCTGATTGTTCAATCACAAGTACCGGTTGTTGTTCTGTTTCCAGTGGGCTATCAAAAATTTCTGTTTTAAGCGAAGGCTGTTCCGGCCACTGGTCTTTATCTTGGCACAACCAGGTTGGTCCATTGAACCATCTAGTCGTTCGTAGAAATGCAATCAACGCACCTCTCGTGGCCAAATCCGCAGTATTTTCCGAGGTCGGCACGTATCGAAATTTGGCATTCTCGAGCGTGTGTATTTCTTCTAATCGCCGAGTTACGAATATCGGTAGCGCTTTGGCAGTTTCAATCCACGATAGGACGCATTTCGAGTCTGACCAGATATAGATTTCTGTTTCGTCTGCTATTTCTATCGTACTGAGGATGAATTTGAAGCAACGTACGCCCAGTACAACGGCGATTAATTCTAATTTCGGTATCGTTAGATTCCGACTTGGCGTTACCCTGGATTTTGCGAAGATCAAGCGCGATTCACCGTCTGTTCTCAGGTATACGGCTACTCCCAATGCTAATATGGATGCGTCGACGAAGCAATGTAGCGATGAATTCTGTTGCATTGGGATATATCGTGGTATCTGTATCGTAGTCGTAAGTTCAAGTTCCTTTTTGATGATGAGCCATTGATCGACGATTATTTTGGGTAACGCTTGATCCCATTCGTATTTGTCATCGGTAACGCCTTTTAGCAGCAGTTTGCTGGCAGCAACACTGGTGCCACTAATCCGAGAGGGTCAAACACCGAATTGATCGCACTAAGGATGCTTCTTTTCGTCGCTCGATCTCCAATCTTGACCGGTTTGATTGTTAACGTATCTGTTTGTTTATCCCAGAGAAGTCCAAGCACATTGATCACCGGAGTGTCATCTCGGTCTTGCTGCGGTATATTATCGCGTACCTCGTCATTGTTTGTTGCCCAGTTCCGCAGGTTCATGGACATGCTCTGGAATTCTTTCTTGAGGTTGACGTAGATATCGAGCGCTTCTTTTATTGATTCTGTTCCCGTCACGAGATTATCGGAGTACAGTTCTTTCTTCACGATACGAAGATAGCGTGGGTTTTTCGTAATAAAATGATAGTAAATCGTGGCTAATAGCAAAAACAAACTTGCTATTATACCAAACGGCGTCCGACAGAATCGATAGATTTTCACGTTGGCGAGCGAGAATGGTTGTGTTATATCGATTAACCATAAGAATCGTAACACGTCGCGGTCCTTCAACTGTAGTTGAATTTGGTGGAAGGCTTTTTCCACGTCGGCGAATAGAACGATCAATTTAAAACGTACTCGGATGAGTACCTTAACGATGTGCAATAGGAATAATTTTCCTTTAAAAATGCACTCGTTGAGCGATTTGTTTCGCTTTGTAGTTTTCGCTGAGGTGTCAAAAACGCTGCAAAGCTTCGTCGTCTTCGTATCGGAAATAATCGGGTGATGAGGTAGGTAGTGTACAGGGTGCTCGGTGTACATCGATGTCACCTCCTCGATGATACCTGTACGCTCCTGCTCCTTCAGCAGCTCATCATACATTTTTAAAATTTCTGGCCGCTTTTCGTACGTCTTGACAAGCGCTCGTAGTCGTCCCATGGCCAATCCATAATTGTCCGGGAGTTCGGGTGGGTATTGCTTCCAGGGCCAGGCTACCTGGTATCTGCCATCGACCTCTTCAATCGTTTCACAAAATTTTTGCAGAGCTTTCCACTCATTTTCTTCTTCGTCGAGTGTATCCGTTGAGATGCCGATTTGTTCTAGCGACCATAGTCGCTCGATCGATTGGGCCGTTCCAATCATAATAGATGCCGTCGGTTCTGTTTTACTTATTCTTCCGGATATTACCCAGCCGAATCGTGTTTCCAATAGGTCCGTCTGATCGTTTACAGCAATATGCTGAAATGTTAGCATTTTACAAAAATAGTCGCTCCCGATTAGGATCTCGATCGTTCGATTTTCACCAGTGTTGGCGTAGTTTACGTTATATTGCGGATACTGTTGCTGGAATCGTTTAGTATCGATCGTTAACACAGAGTCGATGATATTCGGCGTTGTATTAGCATGGATTGTTATTGGCGTACTGTCCATGGTAAGAATTTCGAAACTGGTTTCGATTGTCGACAAGTTGCTGGCAGGGCTTTTGGAACCGAACCGAACGGAACCAAAAGAACCGTTCTGGAACGTTCAGAACGGTTCTTTTGGTTCAGAACCGAACCAAACATGACAAAATTCAAGAACGGTTCTTGGGAACCGAACCTGAGAACCGTTTTTTTGAAGAACGGTTCTTGGGAACCGAACCTGAGAACCGTTTTTTGAAGAACGGTTCTTGGGAACCGAACCTGAGAACCGTTTCTTAGAAGAACGGTTCTTGAGAACCGAACCTGAGAACCGTTTCTTAGAAGAACGGTTCTTGAGAACCGAACCTGAGAACCGGGGTTTCAAAGAACGGTTCTTGAGAACCGAACCTGAGAACCGGTTTTTCAAAGAACAGTTCTTGAGAACTGAACCTAAGAACCGTTCCTCAAAGAACTGTTCTTGAGAACCGAACCCAAGAACCGTTCTATGAGGAACGGTTCTTTACTGCTCCAAAGAACGTTAAGAACCTTGAAGAACGGTTCTGGAGAACCACAGCTGAAAATTTGAGTTTGGTTCTTTTCACTGTGGAAAATTTTTTTCCAGCTCAACCTGTTGCCTTCTGATCTATCAATTTATTTTTTATTTTTTATTTTTTTAGTTCCGAAGTATTTTTGCTGCAAACAGGGTTTCAACTGTGTGAGTCCGATTCTAATTTCTAAGTACAAGATTTTGATAGGTACATACTATGATTCATAGTATTTCGACCCGGTAAATCCGAATTTGGCAATTTTTTTTTCAAAGGCTACGCAAGCCTTCCTGAGGGAGAGAGAAATTTGAATTTCTCAATAAAATCAGGGGTCGAGGAAAGGCACTGAAGTCAAATTCAAAAAATAGGCAAATATTTAAACTCATTTCCCTCAACAACCTAATATGCATGTTACGCCTAATCGATGAAATTGAATAATTCATGAAATAGACATTTTTTTGCCTAGTGCATGAAATGGGCAGCTCATTTCCGATTTCATGCATTAGGCAAAAGTAAGGCGTAATTCTTGCCTATTGCATGAAACAGGCAATAAATTTGAACAAAATTACATCATTTAGGCAACGTTAAAAAGTTTAATTTTTATCCCTAAAAACTTTTTTGATGCACTTTTCAGGTAAGCAATTTGAATGATGAATCTGAATTTTACAATAATTGTGTGAGTTATAGGTTGGCAGCATTGCTGTGAATATTTTTTGAAAAATTTCATGAAATTTTATTCTTAGTTTGACAAAAAAAATTGGATCGATTTTAAAATGTTCAAATGATCCAATAATCTATTTGACTCTAGTTCTTAAATCATTTTGACGCAAAAAGGAATTTCGACGATCCCAGTCCAAATTTATCCGAAGTTCAAATTTTTTCAATCCTAAATTTTTCAATTTCTTTAATTCTAAATTTGGTCTCCCATATTAAAATTTTTTAAGCAGCCAAAACATCAATTTTCTCTTGATATTTTTTTTTTTCAATTCCATATCTTTAAAAATTTCTTTCAATTATAACTTGAGGTTAAAATTTTTTAGAATTTAAAATTGAGGAAAAATTTTGAAATTATGGGTAAAAATTTTGAAATTATGGGTAAAAATTTTTGAGTGAAAGAAATTTAAAAAAATAAGAAATCGGTTAAGACTTTAAAAAATCAAAGTTGAAATGATGCTGAGAAAAATCTAATTTGCCTAAAATTTTACAACAGGTAGGAAAAAATTTAGGTATTGAAAATTTTTCCATTGTCAATTTCTTCATTTTTTCAAACTTATAATATTAAACAAAAGTTTTGCCAACTCCAAAACTGTTTTGAATAATTTTAAAATTATTGTTTTCGATTTTTTTTTCAAACCATAGGTAGATATGAAATTTTTCATTGTTCCAATAATTGATATACTTGAACATTTTTTCCAACATTGAATTTTTATAGAAATTTTCAACTTCATGTTTTTCAAAATTTCTCCCAACTCAATAAGTAATTGGTGGAAATTTTGAAAAGTAAAAAAATGAAGTTTTAAAAAATTGGAAAAATCAAAGTTGAATAAATTTTAAGAAAATTTAAATTCAAAAAAATTACTAATTGAAAAATGTTATTATTTGTATCTTTGAAAAAAATTAAAATTAAAAAAATTCAAGAGTTTGAAAAAATTTGAACTCAACATTTTGAGCTTGGATCGTCGAAATCTCTTTAGCGTCAAAATTATCTAGTATAGCTAATGATTTTAATTTGATAAAAATCAAGGTACAGTAGACTCCCGATTATTCGACATAATTAGGGCGGGGAAGTGTCGGATACATAAAAAAGTCGGATAATCGAAAAGTTCAGTTTATTTCAGAAAAGACGTAGTAAATGAGTTCTTGAAATGCGGGGAAACAATTTGACATGCTTTTATTTTTAAAAATACCTCAAAACTAAAATTAAAACAATAGAACTAAAATCTAAATAACGATATTTTTAGATTAAAATTTAAAAACAGAAATACTTGAAAGAAATCACTTTTTCGAAGACAAAATCATTAATTTTTTTTTAAAAAAGTACCTAGCACCTTAGAATTAGTAGAAATTGATGAATTAGGTACTTCACTTTTAATGTTTTTTTGAATTTTGGCCAAAATTGAGGCTCTTGTGTCCCCCTGGTGTGTCGAGGTCTCGTTTTGAAAATTTGTTGGTCGAAAAAAGAGCAAGAGTGGCTCTTTATTGTGATTTTGTCATATTTTTAGATCACAGCCTTCATCTTTTAGAATTATCGCGGAAGTTGAACTTTCACTACTAAAGTTCAGCTTTGAACTTCAAAAACTTGTTTATCAATTTTTAATCTCTATCAAGACCCTTTAAAACTGTGCAAACAGATTTACTCCAAGAATAATATACCCAATTTCAAGACATAAACCTTCAATGTTGGGGTTGGATAAGTTGGCAAAAAATCGCAATTGTATGAAAATTATGAGCTCCCTCCCCCCCCCTCCTTCAGTGTTAGAAGAGAAATCATGATGGTTTTGTGAATAGATCATTAAAGGGAACTTGTAAAAAAAAATAGAACGAAATCAGGAAACCGAATTTATTTTTGGTTCAAGTTGATGCAGAGTAACCCATTACGCGGACAAAAATGGGTGAAATTTGGCCTGTATGGACGTTTATGGAAAAATTGTTAAAGTACATGTCTGAAGTAGTTTAATGCCGCTAGAAACACCGCGGACATTTTTAGACAAAAAAAGTTGCCAGCCATAAAATATCACTAAGTCAACATAAAATTGCACTTCATTCTTTTCCATTCTGGTAAACTTCACACCACTCTGGTAAACTTCACACCACTCAATTGAAAAAATAAAAAAATTCACTCGGTAGCTAATGAAATTACCTTTCTAACGATATGTTAGAGTTTGGCAATACAACAAAACCATCACACGCTAATATTTGACAAGTACGGAACGGAACCAAAAGAACCGTTCTGAACCGTTCAGAACGGTTCTTTTGGTTCAGAACCGAACCGAACATGACAAAATTTAAGAACGGTTCTTGAGAACCGAACCTGAGAACCGTTTTTTTGAAGAACGGTTCTTGGGAACCGAACCTGAGAACCGTTTTTTGGAAGAACAGTTCTTGAGAACCGAACCTGAGAACCGTTTTTTGGAAGAACAGTTCTTGAGAACCGAACCTGAGAACCGTTTTTTGGAAGAACAGTTCTTGAGAACCGAACCTGAGAACCATTATTTTGAAGAACGGTTCTTGGGAACCGAACCTGAGAACCGCTTTTTTGAAGAACAGTTCTTAGGAACCGAACCCAAGAACCATTTTTTTGAAGAACGGTTCTTGGGAACCGAACCTGAGAACCGTTCTTTTTCTTTTGAAGAACGGTTCTTGGGAACCGAACCAAGAACCATTATTTTGAAGAACAGTTCTTGGGAACCGAACCAAGGAACAGAACAGAACTAAAAAAGGGAACGGAACCGGAACACAACAAAGTTCGGTTTTTGAAGCCCTGGTTGCTGGACTCTCCTTGAAACGTTTTGATATGGAAGATGTCCTCACGGTTCTTTGGTAGTTGTAACGACGCCATCGTCGATTCTAACACGTACGTATGGGAACTGCAACTGTCGAGAACGATCCGACATTCTGTTGTCTGTCCGGTTTTTGGGTTGCGAACGGGTGCCATGAGCTTAAGGAATGTTCCCTGCTCTTTGTTAGTCAGCATCGTCGTTGCTTGCGTTGTTCCGATCGGCGTTGTATCCGCTATTTTTTCCTTTTCTTTTTCCACCGTAGACGTCGCCGGTTTTTCTGAATTTCCGAATTTCTTCGGACACAAGGCTCTATGATGTTTCTTGTACTCCTTGCAGTGTGCGCAAGTAATCGCCGTTCGACACTCTTTCTGTGAGTGGTTCGATCGCAAGCACAAAAAACAAGCATTCTTTAGCGCTGTTCGACGCTCTGATATCGTTTTGTATTCGGTACATTCGTCTGCCCAATGACCTGGCTTCGTACAAAACTGGCATTTCTGCGATGGCGTATGCGAAGGTTTCTGTCGTGATCCCGATGACTGCGGTGTTGAAGGTTTCTGTGCTGTTGGCACGGTAGTAAGTGCCGCAGTTGTCGTCGTTCCAGAAGTCTCAGGCTGTGTCACTGTCGGTTGCAATTTCTGTACGAATAAAACAATTCCTCGTACCGTAGACTGCAATGCTGTTACCGTGGCGATTGATTCTTTAAACGGAAGTAAGGTTTCCGGTTCGTATTTCGCTACAACGAGATTGTAGAGTAGTACGCTACTATCAATATCTTCGCCGAGCTGCTGTAGCATCCGAAGAGTAGGCTCCAGTTTTTCGTACGTCGCTTTGATACTTCGTAATGCTGTTGATGCACGAGGAACCGTTTTTAGTTGCTCGTACAGCTGTTGTATTTGGACTTTCTTATCGCCGTACTTTTCGTCGAGGTATTCACGCGCGAGCTCGTATCCTTCCTTCGTAAGGGGAAAACCCGATATTTGAGTTTCCGCGGTGCCTTTCACATACGACTTGAGATACGTAAATTTTTGAATTTCACTTATCGACGCATTATGAATGGTGTAATCGAACATCTGCTTGAACTCTGGATACCGCGTACAGTCGCCGTAAAACATTGGCACGTCGAGCTTGGGCAGTTTGAATTCGTTACTTCTATTAGTCGGCGGTGTCGGCGGAGGTGTTGGCGGTGGTGATAACTTTAACACTCGTCCTACCTTTAGCGTCAGTTTCTTCGCGGTTCTTAATAACTGTATTGCTGGCGTATAATCATAGGAATACGTCTTCTTTACCGTTGGGCGAAAGGATTTTAATTGCGATTCGTCGAGTCGCATATCTTCGTAGAGATCGGTCAGCGTGTCTACGTCGGTATTCTCGGCTAATGCGTCAGCGACTTTTTTCGTCGATTCCGTCAGGCTCTCGAACCATACAGTAAACTCCTTGGCCACCGTCTCCGTTACGATATTCGTCATTTTACTTTCGCACGAGGTTCTATCACACGTGAAATTCCGAATCGAGAAAAACACAATTAATTACTAAAAACTTGCCGCGAGTCGATATTCTCTGCTACCATGTCGTCATTGTAACCCTAAAAGGATACAATAATTCGAAATAAATTCATTTAAACGTATATTTTTCATCTTTTATTCACGAACAAATTAAACTTCTAACAAAACATACAAAACAGTTAATCTTAACGGTTAAATTCACCGTAAGTCGTAAATTACTTCGTCACAGCTCAAAACATAAAGATTCGTTCACTCTCGGTCACGACATGGTGTAAAAATTAAAAAGTATACAAGAATTTTAATCAATAATTTTATTTCTCAAACATAAAAATCAAGATCCAAAGTCGAAATTAACAAGACGTTTTTTAGCTTTTTTATAAAAAAAATGAACGAAAAAACGAACGTTGGGAGCGTTTCGTTCATTCATATTCGTGTTTTTTTTGGTCGTTCACTTGTTCACGTTCGTTCATTGTCAAAATACTCGTTCGTTCGTCTCCGTTCGTTCATTTTAGGCCTTCGTTCACAAACTTGAACGAACTTTTCGTTCGTTTTGTGAACGGCGACCCAAGCCTGTTTATGAACGCGTTCAGTTCACGTGCAAGTTCGCGTTCGTTTGAAATGAACGCGAACTGAACGCGTTCATTTTGTAATTGACTTCTCCACGCGGAGTGGCTGCATTCTATACGATCTTGTTGGAACTAAGATTTTTTCGCAGAATTGGGGGGATGGAATACATTGCGTACATGGGAGAGAGGAGGTTTTTCGGATTTTTACGGAAAATGGTGGGGTTTAGAAAAAAATTTGTGGAAACAAAAATTGAAGATATTTAAATTTATTATCGATTGGTATAAAAAACTTTTGAATTCCATCAAATAAAAGCAATTTTATTAATATTTCTTTCTACTCACTTTTTGCATACGTCAGCTTTGAATTAAAATTACTTAAAATCTAGATCGACAACACCAATTTTTTGTTTATGCAAATTGTAGAGAATTTTATGCTCTTTCCAATGACGTATTAACGATCTTAATCGCGTTAATATTAAAGCCGCTATTCTCTTTTTAATGTGTCAAAACATGAATCGCCATGTTTGAAAATAACCAATCAGCTAATCAGCTGTATTGAAATATAAAGATAATTGAAAATGACAACAGCGGCTTCAATATAAACGCGATAAAGATCGTTAATACGTCATTGTAAAGAGCTTAAAATTCTCTACAATTTGTAATAATAAAAAATTGGTGTTGTCGATCTAGATTTTAAGTAATTTTAATTCAAAGCTGACGTATGCAAAAATTAAATGGAAGAAATATTAATAAAATGGCTTTTATTTCATGAAATTAAAAAGTTTTTTATTCCAAATCAATAATAAATTTAAATACCTTTAATTTTTGTTTCTACAAATTGTTTTCTAAACCCCACCATTTTACCTAAAAATCCGAAAAACCTCAGCTCTCCCCAGAGATGTAAGGTATTTTATTCAGGTATAATACAGCTGTATAATACGCGTATAATACCGTATTATACAAAAATAAAATACCGTATAATACCGTATTATACATATTTTATTAAATTTTGATTATAATCGCTTAAAAATCAGTGTGTTCTCCAAGAAATTTCGAAAAATTGAACATTTTATGTAAGTTTGAGACTTTTTTAATGATAATTTTCTAATTTTCGGTATTTTACTCCATTTTTATGTGCTCATTTGCTCTGCGCATGCGCACAGTGGAAAAATAGGGTTGGAGTGGGAGTTTGAGTCAGCATAAATTACCATTAAAATACCGTATTATACGGTATTATACGTATAATACCGCCGTATAATACCGAAAAAATAAAATACCGTATTTTTACATCTCTGGCTCTCCCATATACGCTAATGTATTTCATAATTTCCATCCCCCCAATATTTCAGCGCGACTGCAGCGCTTTCGTGAGCGTGGAGTAGTCAATGAACGAGAACTGAACGCGTTCTTTTTTTTCGCGAACTTTGCCAACTCTGGGGCAGGGATTTTAACCGGAACGAAACCGAAACCACAACCGCTTAACTAATCATCAAAAATGTTTGCAACCGCTTAACGAATTAACCGAAACAAACGATTTAGAATGAGCAACCGATTGAACTGTAACTAAATGAAGCTGAAATGAACGAATGAATAAACCTGAAACCGTAACGATGTATTTTTAGGGTTTTTCAGTGTTGTCGCGTTCACCTTTTTTTTGAACGCCATTCGTTCATCGTTCAGAGGAATTTTTTAGCGTTCGTTCGCGTTCCGTTCAATTTTTTTCAAAAAATGGAAGCGTTCGTTCATCGTTCGTTCAGCGTTTGCGTTCAGCGTTCAGAGTTCGTCCGTTCATTGCTTTTTTTTAAAAAAAAATACGGAATCTTTTTGATCAATTTTGAATTTTGATGAAAAAAATCAGTGGGAGTCTAAATCTGCTTCAAAATTATCTATCCGTAATTTTCTGGATCAAATTATCATGCAAACTGCAAACCAGGGTTGACGCAAGTCCTTAAAAATTGCGACTCGGAGTCGAAAGGCGCGAGTCCTTACAAATTCCGGCTCCGAGTCGACATTAAGCGAGTCTTTCATGAAAAGACTGGAAAGAAGACTCGGAGTCTTCAGCGAGTCTCGAGTCTTATTCAGAGTCTTTTTTTCCGAGTCTTTTTTTGGTCATTTGATGTGTGGGTTAAATGTCGTAGTCACGTAGTCTCTAGTTAGTTTTCGCATTCTCATTCTCCAACATTCATGTTTCACTCTTTCACTTATAATAATTTTTCTAAAAGATGTTTGTTTCATATAAAATTGTAAATTGAAAATCATGCGACTTCACTGCGTCTCCCTGTTCTCTGTTCATGGCATCACGGCTTCACGCGGGAAAAAAACGTTGAGAGAACCGCAAAAAAAACAAGAAAAATTCAATTTTTATACAATTATTAAAAAAAAAAAAAACTGCGACTCGCAATAGACTCGCAAAAAGACTCGCTCGCATAGTTTTGAGTCGTTCAAAAAAGAGACTCCGAGTCTTCAAGGAACGAGTCTCTAAGAAAAAAGACTCGGAGTCTTATTCCGAGTCGACTCCGAGTCTCCGAGTCCTCTGCGAGTCCTTTTTCAGTGCAGACTCTGGACAACCCTGCTGCAAACAATGATTCACAAAATGAATGAAAAATTATGAGAACGGCGTTCAGTTTATGAACGGCGTTCATTTTTTTGAACGCCGTTCGTTCCGCGTTCAATCACTAATTTTTGCGTTCGTTCACGTTCCGTTCAAAAATAGTAAAAACTATGCCCGTTCTGAACGAACGGGCGTTCAGAACGCGAACGCCCGACAACACTGGGGTTTTTTGCGCTAGCGCCAGGGATGTAAGGTATTTTATTCACGTATAATACGGCTGTATAATACGCGTATAATACCGTATTATACAAAAATAAAATACCGTATAATACGGTATTTTTAGTATTTTTGGTATTTTACTAAATTTTGATGAAAATCACTCGAAAATCTGCAAGTGCTCAAAGAAATGTTGGAATTTTTGACAATTTCTCTCTTCAAGTCGGAATAAAATACCATTAAAATACCGTATTATACGGTATTATACGTATAATACCGCTGTATTATACCGAAAAAATAAAATACGGTATTTTTACATCCCTGGCTAGCGCGAAAAACCCTATTGCAATCGATCGATTTTGTCATTTTATTTTTATTTGTATTTTTCATTTTGTTTTTCAACTTTTAGCCAATCGGCGATCTAGTATTTTGAAATAGCCAATGAATGAGTAGTATTTGTCTATTTTTTGTTGGGACCAGATGCAAAACGATGTTTTGGAATTGATTATTTTTATATTTTTCTTTTAAAACAATTGAAATATATTTTAATAATTTTGTGATAATGAAATATTTTTGAATGTTGATTTTTAAATTACGAAGTTTAAGCAATAAGTTTGATGATACTAACCATTAATTGATTAGTATTTTGCAATAAAGAGATAAGCGACGAACAGACGAAAAGCGAAACAACTAAAAAGATAAAAGCAAAAACCCTTTTGCGACCAGCGAGTAGCTGGTGGCTTGTTAGAACAACCTTTTAAACACAAGAACTCAATAGAACGCTTCCAGTTGAACTAAACAAAACCAAACCTAATGAAATTTCATTTGTTCAGTTCTTTTACACGTGTATTGAGGGTTGCATTTATGTTTTATGAAGGCGCTAATTGGCGGTGACTGCTGGGTACTTTTGGAATTCATTTTAGTTTTGAAAATAAATTATGTATTGAATTAAAATTGGTAATAAGTTAGGCTTTGCACTTCTAAAATTTTTTCAGGCTACCAATTTTTCTGCTTGAGGGTATGATGAAAATTAAGAAAATATCTACTTGAATTTTCTCATGTTCCACCGGACAGAAAGGTTTCGCATCCGCCGAGTAATTATACAATTTTGCATCTTCAAATTCACATGTGGCATGTTGCTCAGTTTTTATAAAAAATTCAAAATTTATAGGTGGGAGGGAGATGAGTATAGCTAAATTTTGAGTGGGAGTTCTGTAGTAATCTGTAGCATGAAATGGACGAAAACAATTCAAGGATAAATACATATTGTATCCTATTTCATTTCATTTCGCTCAAATTTGAAAATTTGTCATTTTTTGAAAATTCTTATTACCGTAATAATAAGGAAACTATTGAGGGAATCGAAACATTTGTGATCACAAAAATTACTCACGGTGTCAAGTACTACAGGAATATGTAGTAGGTTTTGAAAACTTAATTACCAACCTTCTTCATTCGTACTTTCCTATTAAAGGATGAAAAATTCAGGTAGGTAATTACGACTTCAAAACCAACCACTCCTGTGGAATTCAACATTCTGAGTAATTTTTGTGATTACAAATTTTTCAACTTACTCAATAGTTTACTTAAAATTGAGGAAGAAAGAATTGTCAAAGAATAGAAAATTTCCAAATTTTTGGCAAAAAAATTCATTTAGCATACACTGAAAGTGTTTCCTCCGTAAATTGAGGTCGCAGAATCCAAATTTTGAGTCAATTTCATCCTGAGAGCAACCCAAAGTCCCCCACTCAAATTTCCGCAAATTTTCCGCTTTTCAGCCTATGAAAATAATTTTTTACTGAAAAAATACTCAAAATCGGTTTTTGTATCGTTTTATACTTCATACGTTGAAGGTTAAGTTTATAATTTTCTAGGGCTTAAATCTTCACCGGAAGATTTAACGTCGATACGCGTTTTGTCAATTTTTTTTGTTTAATAAAATTGATTTTAAAATTGAAATCTGTGTTCGTTTTTTTTTTCAATTTTTCGTTTTTGAACTTTCTAATTTTTATTAAAAATAAAAATCGGAATTTTCGTTTTCGTAAATCTACGTAATTTAAGGTCACGCTGATTCGTTCTCGTGCCTTACCGTAGATCGGAAAATCCGGAAAAATCGGCACGTAGATTTTCCGCGACGTCGGAAAAACCCTTTTTCGTTTTATAGCCAATATCGTCGGAAAAAGCGAGTCAATATCGTAACCATCGTCAGTAACTTAAATTTCGGCTCGGTTGAAGTAGGTAGGTTAGCACGAATAACCTAGCCTAACCTTACCTAACCTTACCTCGAAAAATTTCGTAAAAAAATTCGATTCGCCCGGAAAATTCCGAAGAATTTTCCAGACGATTTTCCCACATATAGATAGGCGTATTTCGAAAGTTCGTTGACCTCGCTCGCTATATTTTACACGCGCCTCGTATTCGGAAATTCGATATTTTCCGTTCACAAACGTACCTACATACATTATTTTAAAAAAAAAAAAAAAAAAAACTAAAATTTCAGGTGCCAAAGTTCATATTTCGAGTAGGTACTGGCGAATTTTTGAAATTTCAAAATTATCCCATTGCCATGTATGAAATATGAAAATTTGATCTAATCAATGAAAGAAGCTGAAATATGGTATATATCCTATTTTTGACCTTCCAAATTGATTTCCTGCTTTTTTCGTTGGTTATATATATATATATAGGTAGTAATATCCGTACATGTGAGCCACTTTGTGGGTTATTTCTACATACAAAGTGAGCCACCGTACTTCTCAGCCATGGCTGAGATTGAATGGGTTAATTCTACATACAAAGTGAGCCACCTATTTTCAAAACTTCCACCAGAGTGCGCACCACTTAGAAATTGAGTCGTGAGGATGAACACAGGCCCATTTTTTAATTGGTGATGAGTAGAATGAGGTGCACTGGTCGGAATTTTTTTACCTGTATCAAATTTGGTTATGCACAGTGTTAAATTTAGCCCATATTTTTTTTGTCATTTTATCAACTTGAACAAAAATTTTTGACACCAAAAATTTTTATTTAACCTAGGCTTTTTTGTAACAGAAAAACTTTTCCAAAATTTGCAATAGCTTAGAAAATTTTGCAATTTTTTTTCAAAAATTTTGTTGTAGGAGTCTCATTTTTTTTGCTGAGGCGGATTTTGTGTAGCAGAGAAAGAATCTACAATCAGAATTTTGATTGGTCAACTAGGAAAAAAATGAGAAAAGATTGAAAATTTTGAAAAATTTTAAAATTTTTTGAATATATATAGAATTTGGCTCACAACCTACGGTCGCGTGCAATTATATATATATGGATCATACTAACCTTGCGAGACCCGTTTTGCAAAAGGAGATAATACAGGCACTGTGAGGCCCGAAACTTTAAAAATCGGCATAAATGAAGGGTCAGGTAATACGGCCGATGTGTGGAGCGGAAAAAATAGTAAAAAATGAGACGAATTTCACTGAGCAAGCGCCATCCCTTTAGCTTGATTCGTATTTGAATGGCGCATGGTTGAAATTTCCAAATGTTGCTGTGTGCAGAGAGGCGAGGTAATTCATATACAAAGATATACAAACGACCTTGCGAGACCCTCTGCCTACAGACTCCTGAGTATGCATACATCATGAAAAACCACTTTATATGGCATGACGTTGCGAGACCCGATTTCGGGTCTCGCAAGGTAAAAACGGGCCTAATAAGGATAGCGAGATATCCAAAACGGGTCTCGTAAGGCTGCAGCATGCCTGTATATATATATATAGGTAGGCATATCCACACATGTCGCCCAACATATGGGTTATTCTTACATACCAAGTCGACCACTGTACATCTGGACCATGGTCGACATGTCATGGGTTAATTCTACATACTAAGTCGACCACCTGTTTTCACAAACTTCCACCAGAGCGCGGACCCCCAAGAAATCAAGTTGCGAGGATGAACGCCAGGGCTAAAATTAATTTGGAACAAGTAGAATGAGGAGTGCTGGTCGGAATTTTTGCAGCTACACCCAATCTGAGTATGCACAGTATCAAATTTGACCCCCAATTTTTTATCTATTTTATTTACGAAAATGAAAATTTTTGGCACCAAAAATTTTTATTCAAGTCAAACTATTTTTTAACAGGGACACTTTTCAAAAATTTGTGATGACTGATTGAGTTTTGCAATTTTTTTTTCAAAAATTGCTCTGGATGAGCCCCAATTATTTTTGTCATGATAGATTTTGCATAGCTGAGAACAAATCTGCTATTGGAATTTTGATTGGTCAATTAGCAAAGGAATTAGAAAGAATTAAAAAAATTAAAAATTAAAAAAAAATTTTGAGTATATAAAAAAATTTGGTCGACATGTGCTGAAAAAAGCAAATATATATATATAGATTTAATCTGAGTCATTGTGGTGCCCATTTTAATTGTGAATAGTCATTGTGGTGCCCGAAAAAAACGTTGTGGTGCCCAAATCGGGCACCACAACGTCCCTATGTTAAAAACCATTGTATATAGATGGCCACACCCCCCTGAGTCCCCTGACACGTTTTTAGGGTGGGCACCACAATGACTCTCCTTATATACCTATAGTCAAATTTTTATATACACAAGAGCTTATGGTATATAGCCCTTGTGGTGCCCAGTCTGGATGCATTAGTATACTATGTTTATATAATAATGCTGTATATAAGGTGGGCACCACTATGACTCTTAAAGACCTGGGCACCACAAGGTATTGCATATGTGTATATATAGGTAGTAATATCCGTACATGTGAGCCACTTTGTGGGTTATTTCTACATACAAAGTGAGCCACCGTACTTCTCAGCCATGGCTGAGATTGAATGGGTTAATTCTACATACAAAGTGAGCCACCTATTTTCAAAACTTCCACCAGAGTGCGCACCACTTAGAAATTGAGTCGTGAGGATGAACGCAGGCCCATTTTTTAATTGGTGATGAGTAGAATGAGGTGCACTGGTCGGAATTTTTTTACCTGTATCAAATTTGGTTATGCACAGTGTTAAATTTAGCCCATATTTTTTTTGTCATTTTATCAACTTGAACAAAAATTTTTGACACCAAAAATTTTTATTTAACCTAGGCTTTTTTGTAACAGAAAAACTTTTCCAAAATTTGCAATAGCTTAGAAAATTTTGCAATTTTTTTTCAAAAATTTTGTTGTAGGAGTCTCATTTTTTTGCTGAGGTGGATTTTGTGTAGCTGAGAAAGAATCTACAATCAGAATTTTGATTGGTCAACTAGAAAAAAAATGAGAAAAGATTGAAAATTTTGAAAAATTTTAAAAATTTTTGAATATATATAGAATTTGGCTCACAACCTACGGTCGCGTGCAATTATATATATATGGATCATACTAACCTTGCGAGACCCGTTTTGCAAAAGGAGATAATACAGGCACTGTGAGGCCCGAAACTTTAAAAATCGGCATAAATGAAGGGTCGAGTAACACCGCCGATGTGTGGAGCGGAAAAAATAATAGAAAATGAGACGAATTTCACTGTGCAAGCGCCATCCCTTTAACTTGATTCGTATTTGAATGGCGCATGGTTGAAATTTCCAAATGTTGCTGTGTGCAGAGAGGCGAGGTAAATTATATACAAAGATATACAAACGACCTTGCGAGACCCCCTGCCTACAGACTCCTGAGTATGCATACATCATGAAAAACCACTTTATATGGCATGACGTTGCGAGACCCGATTTCGGGCCTCACAAGGTAAAAACGGGCCTAATAAGGATAGCGAGATATCCAAAACGGGTCTCGCAATGCTGCAATATGCCTGTATATATATATATCAAATTTTAATATTTTGCAGGGAGATGAGGTGCGATTTGTAAGTATGGACTTATTAAAGTACCGATGTTTGCAGTGATACCTCGCATCTATCTTGAAAACTTGATAACTCAACGATTTTAGATTAACTATCTGCGTAGCACATTAATTTACTCGAAAATTTCAGAGTAGGTACGCGGTTTAAAAGAAAAGAAGCATTGTAGATGGTTAAATAAAGCATTAGTAGCCTATAGTTGATAGTTTTAAAAATTTGAGATGGAATTTTCATAGATTTTGCTGCTTCTCTCCCCCTTTCAAAAAAAAACACCTTCGAAACGTAACTGGTCGAGTGTCGAGTAGGATTCTGAAAAATTCTTCGTTTTAATTAAATATTTCTCCTTGATCCCAAAAATCAATCTACTCTAAAGATATTTATCTAACCATAGTGTACTCGATAAATTAAAAATTAATTCTTAAAATTCGGCTTATCAATTTCCGTGAACCAAATTGAAAATCATCGCGGCAAAATTCATTAGAGAAAAAAACAGGAAAACTGAATCAATGAAAATCACGAAATCACGTAGACATTCCACGTGATTCAAATTAATCTATTAATTACTCAGATACCTATAACTACTCGCGTTGTTGAGATATTCTTCAATATTCGAGTAAACCCCATATGCGAAACATGCGGCATTTTTTTCGGATAATAATTTTAGACCCACAGATTTATCGCCAGATCCTTCGTCAAGTGAGTCAAGTTCTTGATATATTTTTATGCGTGCAATTTATAATATATTAACAGATCTATATTTTTTTCAGTTTTAGAATAATGAATTTTAAAATCGAAATGGGTTTCGTCATCGGATTAGTAATAAGTTTGAATTGTAGAAAATCAGATGGTTTGGTAGATCAAGGGAAGAAATCCGAATTCGAAAAAACGGTGAGTTTACATCATGGTTTAGTTCTCAAATAAGTATAGGTATGCTTTTATATGTTGTTGTTTATAAATCGCTTTGTGATCATAGGCCCAAATTCAAGTCAGAGGTGTAGACTACATCATCGACACTATACGAAGCGAAAGTTATAAAACGTGCATACGTAACAGGATGGTCTCTACATATTACGATTTGGAATGTTGTAAAAGTGAACGTGATGAATTCATGAGAGCAAATTACCATCATATGAACAATTTAATCGCAACACAAGCAGATTTAGTCAATGCAAAAGGAGAATTAGTCAATGCAAAAGGAGAATTAGTCAATGCAAAAGCAGATTTAGTCAATGCAAAAGGAGAATTAGTCAATGCAAAAGGAGAATTAGTCAATGCAAAAGCAGATTTAGTCAATGCAAACGCAGATTTAATGGAGGCACAAAAATTAATCAGTAATCTGACAATAGAAAACAATGATCTGAAAGCCGCTCTTAATACTTCGGACAGCCTTCTGGTAAGTGGTGAATAGCAGATCCCAATCGGTTGTTGCGAAAGCTCGAACTTTGAGCTTTTACAACTTTTGATCGGTTTGAGCTAGAGCTTTGGGAAAAAAACGTGGTTGTAGCCAGTGAAGAGTAGATCATTTTCCATGTTTCAAACACCTATGTGCTCACTCAAAATTTTGAGTAATTTCAATTTGAAAAGTCGAACATGAAATTTTTTAAGCTTCAAACTTTTATAACTTTTGATCGGTTGAGGATAGAGCTTTGGAACAAAAACCACGTTGTAGCCCGTGAAAATTAGATAATTTTTCATGTCTCAAACACCTATGTGCTCACTCAGAATTTTGAGATATAAGGAAAAATATCGCGCGCGCCATATAACGCAACGCTAAAATAGGACTACTACTGCTGCGTTGCCGGTCCGTGCTTCCCGGCTGTTTCATATAGAGGGTAATGCTCAAGGACGCCCATACCGATAACATTTCGTTTTGTCGCCAAGCGCAGCGCTAGTATCCGAAGAGGATCTACGGTCTGTAGGGGAAGCATTAGAAATGAATTATAAAGGACTAAAAATGATGTAGTTTATGATTTTTTTTAATGAAAAAATTACTTTAATTACAAGAGCAGTTGAAAATTGAGTAAAGAAATACTTTTCCTCTCATTTCTCAACGGCTTTCATAATTTAAAGCATTTATTTCATTTTTTAAAAATCACAAAATGCATAAACTGTCAATGTTTTGATTTTGAGCTTGTTTGAAAAAGTATATTTTTATTTTATTTTATATGCAATTGCAATATCATCGTACTTATTTCATCTGAAAATCTGAAAATTTTGATCTCCTGGTCGATTTTTTTTTTTCAAATACCCTCCCATGAATTAAAAAGTAATCAATCAATGATTTCAGGAAAAAATTCAAACTATCCGGGTCGAATCCATTTTTTAAAAAATATTTCAGCTGAAATCAGAATTTTTTCAATATTCCATCCCATCAATTAGAAACTCGATCAATTGCATTTTACTTAAATTATTATATTTTCAACTGTTTTTTAAAGTACCCCAGATCGAATCATTTTTTAAAATATCCTCTCCCTTTAATTAAAAATTTGATCGATTATCATTGTATTAAATTTGAATTTTTTTAAATAGGTACCTCGGGTCAAATCAAATTTAATTTGAATAATTTAAAATTTGATAAATCTAAAATTAAATTAATCAGAATTCCAGGTCAGATCATTTTTTTTTTGAAATTCCCTTCTCATGAATTAAAAATTTAATCAATCAATAATTTTCAATTTTTTTTCCAAATAAGAAGGGTCGAAAAGTGAAACAAATTTTTTTTTAACAACTCCCCTTTCATTTTGGTTGCAAAACGTTATGATTATTTAAACATAATCATAAGAAATTTAATTTATTTGTATCTAGTAAGTGAAATCAGCGAAATTTTTTATTCCAATGGTAAAAGTTCATCTTCATCTCATTTGCAATTGAAATATTTCAGATTTTCAGATGAAATAAGTACGATGATATTGCAATTGCATATAAAATAAAATAAAAATATACTTTTTCAAACAAGCTCAAAATCAAAGCATTGACAGTTTATGAATTTCGTGATTTTAAAAAAATGAAATAAATGCTTTAAATTATGAAAGTCGTTGAGAAATGAGAGGAAAAGTATTTCTTTACTCAATTTTCAACTGCTCTTGTAATTAGACATTTGCGCCGATGTCAAATGCCTCGGGGGCGGCGTTGCCCAATTTTTTTTCAGCGCGGCGGCGTTTTTTCGGCGCACGCCGATTTCACGCCGAATCCATGATTTTCGGCGGCGCGGCGCACAGTGTGCCAAATGCACAAGCTAGGGTGAAATGGCTCGATTACTCAAATTCGCCAATCGGGTTGGAAAAAAGGGCACCGTGAAATATTACGTTGAAGTGTCTACTTTCACGATGTTTTTTCAGAATTTGCATTTTTTTGAGTATTTTCGAAATACTCACCCTTGAGTGAGGGGGTGAAAAATTGAGATTTTTGAAGTTCACGGAAAAAAGGCGATATGGGTGTCGAAATGTAGGTTCTGAGGGGCGCTGATTCCGATTCCGAAACTCGTTTCACCCCAAAACCAAAATTGAGCCCCCTTGGCGAGAAAAGGGGGTCCAAAATTTTGAAAAATACGATATGGGTGTTGAAATATAGGTTTTTGGGGGCGCTAAATCTTATTCCGGTATTCATTTAACCCAAAAACCAAAATTGAGCCCCCTAGGGGGGAGAGGGTCTCAAAATTTCGAAAAATACAATATGGGTATCAAAATGTAGGGTTTCCAGACTGCTGGATATTATTCCGGCACTATTTTAACCCAGAACCCAAAATCGAGTCCCTCAGGGGGGGTGATAGGGGCCCAAAATTTCAAAAAATACGATTATACGATATTAGTATCAACATGCATGGTTTCAGGGACGCTGATTCTCATTCCAGTACTCATTTGACCCAAATACCAAAGTTGAGCCAGGGACGGTTTCAGCATAATTTTTTTTTTTTTGGGGGGGGGGGTGAGAAAATAAAATTTTCCGACTAACTACTGGGGTGGGCCGAAAAACCAAAATTTTTGATTTACGAAAACATACCCCCGCAAAAGTTGTTGGCTGGGGAGACTAGAAAAATGAATGAAAAAAATTCAAAACCGATTAATATCTTCTGATCGCGCATGAGCCTTCAATTTTTTTAAAATTTCCAAAAATGCAATATTCTCAAAAAATTAGAAAATGCTAAAAATGAAAATTTTTTCAAATCAATTTTAGAGCTTGTTCACCAAAACACACATTATCTGTTTTGAAAAAATCCATGTTTCATAGCTTTTTTATATTTCTCCTGTTTCTTCACCTATGAAGATTGAAAAAAGTAATAAAAAACATAGATTTTCTCAACAAAAAAAAGAGTATGCTTTTTGGTCTAAAAGTCACTAAATAAACTCTGAAATTGATTTCAATCAATTTTGAATTAAATTTTAAATTTTTTCGAAATGTTCGAAACTTTGGATTTTTGGCAATTTCCGGAAAATTGAAGGCTCACGCGCGATCATGAATAGATTTTGAATTTTAATGTTTTATTTTTCCATTCTCCACAGCCAACAACTTTTGTGGGGAGGTATGTTTTCGAAAATCAATAATTTTGGTTTTTCATCCCACCTTACTAACTTACTGCACCACAGGATATAGAATGCCGAAATGCCGAATTGCATACAAAATAATATAATAAAAGTAAAATATAAGATCTATAAGTAGAATATTGGAGAAAAAACTACAGGGTGTCTACCGATTTTTCAAAATCAAATTTCGCGACTTTTTCGCGACCTTTTTCTAGGTACCTAGTATCTACCTCTCAATTTGACACCCTCTCCCCCTCAAAAAAAATCAACGAGATTGTAGAAAATACGATGAAAACCGCTGACTTGGCGTGAGGAGCGTGAGATTCGATTGGGCGAAGTGATCGGTAAATGAAAAACGCTTTTCCGAAATCGGAAAATTCGAAGAATTTTCCGAGACGTAGGGAAAGCGGTCGGAAAATTTTCGCGTAAATATTATCGCACGAAGCAGATATCGATACTAACTGCTCGGGAAATTATTCTGACCAATAGCAACGCGCCTACGATTGATTTTCCCTAAATTTTCATATTTAGGGAGACTTTCGACTGCGCTACAATTTTGAACAGTTTTTCACGATGGATCGGAATTTCGACGATTGTCGTTTTTACGGAAACGATAGTTGCTCGATCGGACGATACCAAAACGATAATAATTTTCATTGAAAATTATTTTTCACAGTAAAATGAATTTTTCTCGAAAAGAAAATTCAGACAGTTTCACGAAGAAAATAAAGGAAAAACTCGAGTTAGTTTTTACCTTATATTAAACTGAATATAACATCGCGTGAGGCTATAAAAACTCGGTAGTTTTTAAGCCTAAATTATATTTAAGTACAATTCGACTATACGCGAGAACGGTTAAAACGATAATACGATCGCGGGTTAACGACACGAATAAATAAACAAAAAATAATTAGAGGCCGTAGCCAATAATTTTACATTAAAAAGTAACCGCGTATAATTCGATTTCGGTACTATAAAATTAACACCGCCCCTCGGACGATAATTTATTTTTTTAAATTAAATTCGAAAATCTCGTTCGACAAACGTTCGAAGACGATCCTATTGGTCGATTTTGTCAATAGATCGGCAATGTTATCGCTCGATGAAATTTTCACGATGTGAATGACACCGGATCTGATAAGATCGCGAATATGATGATACGATACATCAATATGTCGAGTACGCCGAGATTCGTCGGTATTTGCTATCGAGATAGCAGCATTTGAATCGCAGAAGATCGGTACGACATCTGTAACCAGATCGAGACTATCGAGTAAGTTTATCCACGATCTCGCTTCTTTTCCGGCCGTCGAAAGAGCTACGTATTCGGCTTCCGCCGACGATAGTGCTACGCAATTTTGCTTTCGGACGATCCAATCGACGATATTTCCATTCAGCATGACGACGATACCGGTAGTGGATTTTCGATCGGAGTCATCACCGGCGAAATCGGAATCGGAATATAATTTTAACGGATACGATACATTAAGGTAATTCGAATTATAAACTAACGACCGATCGATTGTCGTTTTTAAATACCTAATGATACGTTTAGCATAATTAAAAATTTCAGCATTAGCGAGATGCTGAAATCTGCACAAGAAATTAACGGCGAACGCGATATCGGGACGAGTACCTCGCGATAGATACGATAACGATCCTAAGATGCCACGGACTTTCGTTTCGAACGATTTATCCAGCCGTTTGTCTTCGATTTTTAAGCCGGGTTCCATTGGCGACGATATCGGATTCGAATCTTCAAGATCATATTTCACGATTAATTCACGGATGTACGATTTTTGATGTAAGTACGTTACATCGTCACTTTTACGTTCGATTTCGATACCGATGAACTTTTCAGGTTCTTTTAGATCTCGAATTCCGAATTCTTTATTTAACTGATCGATCAGCCATTCAATTAATTCGGCGTCGGAACCGGTTATTAAGAAATCGTCGACGAAAATTACGAAAATACACCGAGTTTTATCACCGTCTTTATTTACATAAACGCACGGATCGTTTGCAGACTGTTCGAAACCTAATTTTTCTAAAATTTTCTTTAATTTTTTGTTCCAGTTCTGCGGCGAAGTTTTGAGTCCGTAAAGGGATTTTTTTAACACGAATACGATTTTACGTTTTACGGAGGATCCTTTCGGTGGATCGAACACTATCATACGAGTTGCTTCGCCATTTAAGAATGCCGTCGATACATCGGCTTGACGGAGTTTCCATTTATTCACGGTGGCTATGCAGACGATACCACGGACGATCGATACGTTTGCAGTCGGCGCGTAAGTCTCATCCAGCTCGTATTGGTGAGAGTCCTTGTATCCGCGGAGAACTAATCGAGCTTTAAATTTTACGACGTGATTAACCGAGATTTTCTTGCGCAGAACCCATCTCGTATCGACTTTGGAGAAGTCCTTGCCTTCCAGCTCGTCCTCGGTGACTTCGTACCAGACATCTTTCACTGCCATTGCTCTCAGTTCTTCCTCGATCGCCTTTTTCCACTCGTTACCTTCAGGACCGTTTACTGCCTCTTCATACGTGAGTTCTTTGCCCTGCTCGGTGGCTATTAACGCGGAGTATTCGATACGATCGTCATCGTTACACAGATTGGATTTTATCGCGACTAACGAATTTTCGATTGTTTCAGGTTCAAGATTTACGGTACCGTCGTACGAATTTTCATTTAACCGGTCAGCATAAAGCTGATTTTCATCGAAGATGACGTTTGACGAATACGATAGTTTATTTCGCGGTACATCGAGTAACATGTAACCTGTTTCAGTATAACCGACTAACATTTTTTCCACGGATTTCGGATCTAATTTTGTTCGTTTTTCTTTAGGAATAAATTCCCTAGCGACGCAGCCGAAGATACGAACATATTGGAAAGTCGGGTCACGATCAAACCATAAACGATACGGGCTTTTATCGGCGATAGCAGAACACGGAAGACGATTGTATAAAAACGTAGCCGTGTACAACGCGTACGGCCAAAATCGACGAGGGAGCTTCGAATCGAAAAGAAGTGAACGGAGTTTTTCACTGATGGTACGTAGAAAACGTTCGGCCGTACCGTTATGTTCGTGTTCATAAGGCTCCGAAGCCATTAATCGCATACCTTTTTTCTCGATTACTTCGCGAAATTTACCGCCTATAAACTCGGTCGCGCTATCGCAACGTAGTTGCTTAATTTGACGATTCCATAGATTCGTTACTATGTTATCGTATTTCTCGAAAAATTCGCCGACTTGCGATTTAGCCGTTATCGCGAACGTTACCGCGTAGTGAGTAAAATCGTCGACAAATACAAGAATGTATCGCTCGTTATCGATACCGGCGCTCAGTGGACCCATTACGTCGACATGGACTATGTCCAACGGTTGCTTTGCCTTTTCGCGCTCGGTGTTGTAAGGCCCGCGGTGCTGTTTCGCTTTAGCACAAGTATCGCACTCGTTCGTTAAAGGGCAGTCATGTTCGGTACAACTAATATCGGGTATTTTATACATAACCGATCTACTCGGATGGCCTAATCGTCGATGCCATAAAGCGTTTAGCGCGAAATCGAAATTATCGGTAACATTATTTAGCTTAAATTTAACAGTAAGCAAACCGTTCGACTGTTCAAAAACATCAGTCAGTTTTTCACCAGTATCGCGGTGAACGATCGAAATTTTATCGGCGATCACGGTATCATAACCTAAACGACGGATTTGACTCACGGACATTAAATTGTACGATAAATCGGAAATGTAACTCACGTTTTGCATGATAAAATTTACGCCGCTTTCGTTAGTGACTGGTAACTCACCAACCGACGATCGTACGATAGCTGTATCTTGTTTCGCGACGATAATTTCAGCGTTCGACGTTACTGGCTTTTCGTTGACCAGAATACCGGGTACATTTATCATGTGGCTAGTGGCGCCGGTGTCGAGTACGAAGACGATTTCACCGATGGTCGAAATTAGCGCTACATTTTCTTCGGATGTCATAAGTGCCTTCGGACGATTCGACGATTCATTCGACGGAGATTTCGGCGCCGGCGAATTTGAACTGGAGCTGGAACTCGGTTCAGACCTTTTTGAATTCGCTTCATCACCATACCGAGGGCACTGCTTTCCTATGTGGCCGGTGCCACCGCAACGATAGCATTTTATTTCTCCTCTCGGCGATTGATTTCGATTGGCCCAGCAATTTTTCGCGAGATGGCCGAGCTTTTTGCACTTGGCACATTTCGGACGCGGCTTACGATCGTTCGGATTTCGATTATTCGACACTGAAGTTACTAACGCCGAACCTTTGTTGATATTCGACGTCGCCTTTTCGGATTTATCTTCGTCGCTGGTTAATAAACCCCTCAGGAATTTTGGGTCGGCGGGTGCGATATTCAAAAGGGCTTCTGCCGGTTTCTTAACGGACTTCCATTTCTCGATATTTTTGAGTCCGGAGTTCAAAAACGCATACTCCTCATCCTTCGGGACCTTCGTACCGGCGGCCTCCATCTGGTTCACTAGGCTGGAGACTTCATCGCAGTAATCGGTAGCAGACCTGAACTTGTCGATATCGAGGGCCGCTAATTTTGCACGACATGCGATTACAATCTGCTGATTCTCTTTCGCATATCGTTCGTCGAGTTCGGTAAGGAGTTTTTCGGGATCCTTTTCCTCGCGTATGAGCCTGAAGACCGCGTTCGTTGTATGGCTGACGATTTCAAAATACGCTTTCCTTTTCTCTTTATCGGTCGCGCCGCCATTCGTTGTAATAGCCTTTTCGAGATCTTTGGCCAAAAGTAACGATTTGATTCTCTTCTTCCAGATGATGTAGTCGGTACCATTGAAAATCAAGTGCGCTGGAATATTCGACGACGATTCTCCAGAAGCCATTTCGGACGCTGACGATTCGTTTTCGGAGCACGTAGCAGTTTTCTCGCTTTCGGATTGGTCGTCGGAGATGATCGACGCTGCGTCTGATTCGTTATTGGCTGTTGATTGGATGCACGGAGCTGTTGGTATCGTCGACGCAGAGGATTGACCGACGAGGGAAGTATTTAACTCTTTCGAAAGTCGCTTTCGAATTTTACGTTTTTGTGATCGAGTTAACACTTTTTCAGCTTCGCTCGACGCTGGAAAACCACGGAAATCTTCGTCGTTAGAAGTATCGTTCGCAGCGTCGCCTCGACCAATGAGCTTCGCTAGGCTAGGTATCATATACCGAGTCGATTCGCCGTATCACAGGAACCACGCTCTGCTACCATGTAGAAAATACGATGAAAACCGCTGACTTGGCGTGAGGAGCGTGAGATTCGATTGGGCGAAGTGATCGGTAAATGAAAAACGCTTTTCCGAAATCGGAAAATTCGAAGAATTTTCCGAGACGTAGGGAAAGCGGTCGGAAAATTTTCGCGTAAATATTATCGCACGAAGCAGATATCGATACTAACTGCTCGGGAAATTATTCTGACCAATAGCAACGCGCCTACGATTGATTTTCCCTAAATTTTCATATTTAGGGAGACTTTCGACTGCGCTACAATTTTGAACAGTTTTTCACGATGGATCGGAATTTCGACGATTGTCGTTTTTACGGAAACGATAGTTGCTCGATCGGACGATACCAAAACGATAATAATTTTCATTGAAAATTATTTTTCACAGTAAAATGAATTTTTCTCGAAAAGAAAATTCAGACAGTTTCACGAAGAAAATAAAGGAAAAACTCGAGTTAGTTTTTACCTTATATTAAACTGAATATAACATCGCGTGAGGCTATAAAAACTCGGTAGTTTTTAAGCCTAAATTATATTTAAGTACAATTCGACTATACGCGAGAACGGTTAAAACGATAATACGATCGCGGGTTAACGACACGAATAAATAAACAAAAAATAATTAGAGGCCGTAGCCAATAATTTTACATTAAAAAGTAACCGCGTATAATTCGATTTCGGTACTATAAAATTAACAGAGATCAAAAATTTATTACAGAAAAAATGTTATACACGGAAGATAATATGTCTTTTCATTTGTACTGTATTGAAAGTACGTTTTTTCACTGCTGATTTGCGGATCGGAAGTTCGTCTTTTCATTGTTGAGCTGTTAACACGGTTTTTAGTGTTTTTCGTGTTTACTTCCACGTCCTAGTATGCGGAAGTAAACTTCCGTGACTCGGTATACGAACCGCACGAACGCGTACGCTTTACGTAAAAGTACTAATTGATGATTTTGAGAAGTTTCAAATGAAAAATATCTTACAATGCAAGCATCGGTCGTGAGAATTTCCATGACTCGCGTATTTGCTCACTCGCCTTCGGCTCGTTTCGCAAACTTACGCTCGTCATGAAAAAGCTCACTTCCGTTGCTTGTATTGTAATATACTATTAATTTTAAAAAAATACAATTTTTCACAAAAATTTTCTAAAAGTGAGTTATTTTATGGTAAAGAAGAGAAATAGTTACTGCCCGAGCGAAGCGAGGGTGAAATTTTTTACGAAAAATCATGTTAGAATGGATAAAATTGTTGGATGATTATTGAGCATTTACCTAAAACGGTATTTTTAACACAATGGAAAGCTGGCATAACATGGGCTGATATAGATTTCGCGGATTTTGACTCTAAAACTGAGAAATAAATTCATGGGAAGTCTGAAATATTAGCAGATTACCAATATAATGATGTAATTATTTGACCCAAGCGAAGCGTGGGCGAAATTTTTTCGAAAAATTTTGTTAAAAAAACAGCAAACAAGAGACTATTTCCAAATGATTTCTCCTTCTGAATTTTTAAAATATCCCTTAGAAAATTCCAAAATTCTCCATTTAAAAAAAAAAAATTGAGAATAGACACAATATTTCCTTTGAAATTCTCAATCGTGATCGCTACTCAGTCTCCCCACAAGAACATATTATTTTTCCGTTTCAAAATATTCAATTGTCTGAAAAAGAAGGGAAGAAGGTTTTTAATTTAAGAACAGGTGTTTAAAATTTATGAGCCCGAGCGAAGCGAGGGCGAAAATTTTTAGAAAAAATGTTCAAAAAGGTGAAATTTCTTTAAAAGACAAAAATAAATTGAAGTAATTTCGGAAAAATTCGCGACTTTGATGAATTTTGGGCAAATTTCGCGACTTTCGCGACCGGTAGACACCCTGAAGTAGAACATTCGAGGAGTGAATAGAAACTAGATAACAAAAGGGAGAGTAATGGTATATTTTCAAGGGATACACTTCGGCCTTCTCCGAACTGGACTACACAGCGTGGGTAATGCAGGGCTGAGATTTTTATGCGCTATCAAATCGATTATAAGCGCTTATAAAAAGCGATTAAAATTGCCTAAAAAAGCATTTATATGCGCTATCAAACACCACCATGAATCATATCAAAATGTAGGTATTTTTAATCTGAATGCGGAAATGTTATCAAAATTACTAAATTAGAATAAGGAAAGAAGTAAAGTGAGAAAATCATCGAACTTTAATAAAATTATGAATTATGAGAAGAAAAAACATCGAACTTTTATAAAATTATGAAATATGAGAAGAAAAAACATCGAACTTTTTATTTTAAAATTTTTGTGAAAACGATGCGACTACAAATCGAAAACTCGTTCGACAAGTCGCAGACAAAATGTTGAATTTTTTTTTTAATTTTGAAGAGTTGACTTTTTTTAAGCTCAAAATTTCAACTTTTATGCTGTTTTTTAGTGATTTTTTTTCAAATATGCGAGAACGGTCGAAATAAGCGTTAAATAAGCAGTTTAAGGGTCTTTTTTTGGCTAAAATAAGCATTTTCAAGCAATTACGTCGAAATAAGCAAAAATATGCGATATCAAATTGCACAATTCGGCGTAGAAATGCATGAATCGCAAAAGAAACCATGATATGCGGTATCTACTATCAGGCTATCAAATATGCGATATCATAAAAATCTCAGCCCTAGTAATGAGATATGAGGGTAGGCCAGATGAAGACGCATTAGTGTCAGTCCTAATGAATTGTGAAGTACCTGTCGTTTGAGAAATTAGGTTTTGTCCACGAAGAAACAACACTTCTGATACTGGTCCCGAGTCGGCAAAATGATGGTCTTAGTCGGAAAATTCAAAAATCTTGATTTTAGTGACAAGTTTCAAATTTCCGACTGAACCCAGAATTTTCTGATTATTTCCGACTGGAAAAACGCCTGGAGGGGTGTAACACCCCCACACCCCCCTTCGAACCGTCCCTGAGATGAGCACGTTTCAGGAAAAAATACGAAGGTCAAATTTTTTGAGATGTGTTGTTATTGCACTAGGGGTGCGATATTTACGTTATAAGAAAACTTCACTGCTTTTAAAGTTGAAATAAACTACCGAGTGAGGCGTGAATTCTTGTTTGCGATGGATATGACGAGGGCGAAGATGATACATAAGCTGAAGAATCGGATGACGAATTTTTCAACCTAGAAATCAGTGAAGTTTTCTTAAAACGTAAATACAGTTGGTACATATGCGATTCAAATTTTATATTATTTTTAAAATGAAAATTAGCACTCATAAAAAACTTTCATTTTGAATACCACACTGAGAAAAATGTGTGGTAATATTGACTACAAATTGTGGAAAGACTTATCCAGTCCGGGTTTATAATGCTTTTTACCACAGTTGTGGTACTTTTTTTGCCACAACTGTGTGATTAAAACTTAAAAAAGTACCACAGTTGTGGTAAAAAGTGTCATAAACTCGGACTGGATAAGTTTTTCCACAATTTGTGGTCAATATCGCCACACTTTTTTTTCTCAGTGCATCTGTAATATTCAGAATTTTGGATAATGCTACGCTTATGGAGGGCAAAGTATTTTTTTTAAATTAAGAGTTACTGGAATGTATCGGATCTCCCAAAAATATTTGAGATTTGAGTAACTTTTAAAATTTCAAATTGGGATGAAATCTTGCTGGAGGAGAAATGTACTTGGGTAGTAGCTAGTAATATCCGTATATGTAGACCACTTTGTGGGATGCAGGTTAGGGTTTGGAAAAATCGGATTTTTTCGGAATCGATTTAAATCGATTTTGTGGCACTTGAAATCGATTTAAATCGATTTAATCGGATTTAAAAAATTGTAGATTTGGCGCGTCTTATGACCATGCACTATGCCACTATTGAACTCAAAATTCATTTCATATTAAGTGCTTTATTCTAACGCAGTTATTTCCTCAAAAATAAACTACTCGAAAAGTTGAAAACTTGATATGCTACACAATTGCAGAAGAAGAACAATGAAAATAAATGCAAAAATTTTGAAAAATTGTATATTTTATCAAATTCACTCCTTTGTTTTTTTTATTTGGAATTTGGAATTTAAAAATTCATTTTTTCGCGTGAAATTTGTAATTATTTTTACCGTTTTTTAAGAAAAAGTGAAAAATTTGATTAAATCGATTTATTGAAGTTGAAATCGATGATTGTTTGGGGAAGCAAAATCGATTTAAATCGATTTTAATCCAATCCCTAATGCAGGATGAATGCAGGTTATTTCGTTATTTCTACTTTCTACATATAAAGTCGGCCACCGTACATGTCGTCCATGGCTGAGATGTCCTGGGTTAATTCTACATACAAAGTCAGTCACCTGTTTTCACATAAAAAGTTTTGATATCAAAAGGTTTTATTGAAGTCAGGCTATGTTGTTTGTAACAGGAATATTTCTCCAAAATTTGTATGGCTCAGTAAATTTTGCAAGTTTTTTTCACTACTTTTTTTTCTATGAGGCTCATTATTGATTTTTTTTTCGAACTTGACATGGAAAATTTTGAAAACATTTCAAAGTCGAAAATATTTTGAGAAAATTTTTTTTAGTTGAAGTGAATGTTGAGAAAAAATATCAATTTCACTTTGGCGTGACCACTATTATTTTTTTAGGGGAAAAAAACGATTGCTTTACAAGCATTGCTTGTCCGCACGTGTGAAGAAGATGTGGAGGAAGGAATATTCCCATATTGGCTTCGTTACGCGAGTATTTCACGATATGAAAAGTGGTTATTGGCGATCTCAGTATGTGAAGGAGAATTTATCCAGACTGTGAAAGCCTGGATAAAAAAATTTCGTCCCGATAACATCGAATCCGGAGCAGTCGTAATAGCAAAAGCGATCTCCAATCTTTATAACGATATTTCGAACGATTTTGCCCATATCTACGCAGTGGAAGAATTTAAATATCCCCTGAATGATAAAGAAGCGGAAAAGATTTGCGCCACTGCCATACCAAAAGGAGAAGACGCAAAACAAGCTGTCTGCGAGCTTATCTTCCACATGCGAAATCAGATCAAGAAGCAGGTCTTTTTTGAAACCGAAGCGAAGGGGATCGGTATGTTAAATTCCTATCATACATATTTTTAGTCAATATATACTTACCTATATATAGGTAGCAGGTACTAGGTAGTAATATCCGTGTATGTCGACCACTATGTAGTTATTTCTACATACAAAGTCGGCCATAGCTGAGATTTTGTGGGTTAATCCTACGAACTACGAAGTCAGCCCCGTAATCGTAACCCATTTCAATACCCCTGGGAGGTACAAGGGTCCACAATTTTGACCGAAATTCATAAAAATCGAAAAAATGAAGTAACACGTCGATTTCTACTAATTTGAAAGCGCTGAGTTCGAATATGTACACAGTTTTTTCATCCAACCCCTCTGAACCCCGTATTGGTCCCCTTGATATGGTGAAAATTCAAAAAAATGAAAAATAACTTGTGCCCTATCGTTTATTAGGTTTTTGAGGGCACCGAGTTCGAATATTTGCTTATTTTTTTGGATTTTACCCTTCAGTGTCTCCTTCGCCCCCAATTTCGGGGAAAAGTATGTTAAGAAATGAAAATCGCGTGTGGCATATCGATTCTCACTATTTTGAGGGGGTAAAATTCGAATGCCGTCTTACTTTTTGGATTCGACCCTCTCCTCCAAAAATCGTATTTTTTCACTCATTTGCTATCAAATACTGATCCGTGCAAATAATGAGACCAAGTCTTATGTGATCAACACGGAATTGGATATTTCAAAAAATTTTGAACAAATTTCCTCTATATACAGGGTGGCTCGGTTAAGGTGTGAAATATTGAAACCTCATATTCTACTTATCAATACGAACAAAAAATGTCATATTCAACATGGGCCCAAAACGCTTTCTTTCTGAGATATTGCCGAGTAAAGAACTGGAAATTCGGCAAGTTGCGCATCGCGAAGCCCGTAAAATGTTGCGTTTAACGAGACGAGTGTCGGGGTTACTTACGCGGAAGTTAATTACAGCGTTGCCACAAAAAAATTATGCTGAGATACCCTCCATTTTTTTGTTTTTTTTTGAAAAAAATTTTAGGCGAATTTTTTTTTATAATAATGAGGAATCATGAGGAATCATTAAATTTGATTTTTATAGTAATTTTGTGGGATGGTCGAAATTTGATAAATTGATTACTCAGCATCCAATAAATAAAAAAAACAGAAATTTGGGTTAATAGGTGTTGGAAAAGTAGTACTACCCCTAAAAGTGAATAAAATTTCAAAAAAATGATTTTTTGTTTTTGTTCGACCATTTTTCTGGTACAGAAACATATTTTTTACTTTAAAACACTTACTTATGAACCAAAAAAAAAAAATAAAAAATAGTATACGTTTCAATGGACCTCCTTCCTTTTTTTCCACCACCTACCCCCCAAAAATTTTCACTGCTAGAGCAAAAATTGCCAATTTTGGGTGAAATCTGGGCCCCCTTTAAAGCAGTGTTGTCCGGCGTTCGCGTTCTGAACGCCCGTTCGTTCAGAACGGGTATAGTTTTTACCATTTTTGAACGGAACGTGAACGAACGCAAAAATTAGTGATTGAACGAGGAACGAACGGCGTTCAAAAAAAATGAACGCCGTTCATAAACTGAACGCCGTTCTCATAATTTTTCATTCATTTTGTGAATCATTGTTTGCAGTTTGCATGATAATTTGATCCAGAAAATTACGGATAGATAATTTTGAAGCAGATTTAGACTCCCATTGATTTTTTTCATCAAAATTCAAAATTGATCAAAAAGATTCCGTATTTTAAAAAAAAAAGCAATGAACGGACGAACTCTGAACGCTGAACGCGAACGCTGAACGAACGATGAATGAACGCTTCCATTTTTTGAAAAAAATTGAACGGAACGCGAACGAACGCTAAAAAATTCCTCTGAACGATGAACGAACGGCGTTCAAAAAAAAGGTGAACGCGACAACACTGCTTTAAAGGCGAATAACTCAGTAATGAAGCGTTTATGACCCATCATGTATATAACATTTTTTACTCCAAATGATAAGTAGAATACGTGGTTTTAATATTTCACACCTTAACTGAGCCACCCTGTATACCAGTGGCGTAGCCAGAAATTTCTCAAGGAGGGGGTCCGAAATTTCATGATTTTTGAAAAATTGTAAGTTCACCTCCCCCCCCCCATCAAATTTTCTTTTTACTTTAAAAACACAAAATTGAAACTTTATTAAATTTTCATGCGATTTGCATAGCACGTTTAAGGAAAAAAACTGATGAAAATGTAATCTTGGAACAAACAACTTACATAGGTACTAATAAAAGCCAATACAAATACCTAATAAATCCAAGAATTGGCATCAGAAGCTTTTTTGGGAAGGGTGCAAAGTGGGTATGGAGACTTGGAATATCAAAAAGGAACTATTTTTTGCATAGTTGATTCAAACGGTTTATAGAAGTAGCAATTTCTTTCATGCCCGAGCGAAGCGAGCGCGAAGCATTTAAGCAGCTCCTACACGCGATTGTAAACGGCACGTTTTTGCGCTCTCTGATTGGCCGTTCTTCACATCACAATCACGTACCTCAACTATCAAGTCGTTTGTTTACATCGTTTTAAGAATTGCATTTGTTCGAATCGAATGTTCGAAATGAAAATTTTAAAATAAAATAACTCAAGAATTTGAGTAAGAACATAGGTGTTTGAGGTAGGGAAAGTAATCTACGTTAAATGCTCTATCAGATGCAATAGATTATAGATTCGAAAGTTGTACCGGAAACTGATCGAAAGTTATTCAAGTTCAAAGTTACGAAGGTGAGTTTGTATTGCAAATGCATATGCATTTTTTCAACTTTACATTAGAATAACTCAAGAATTTGAGTGAGAACATAGGTTTTTGAGGTAGAGAAAATAATCCACGTTGAATTCTCTACAAGATAGAATAGATTTGAAAGTTCTGCCGGCAACTGATGTAAAGATAAAAAAATACGTAATAATATTCGCAATAAAAACTTACTTTTATAACTTTGAACTTTGCATAACTTTCGATCGGTTGCCGGTACATGTACAACTTTCAAATCAATTCCATCTTGTAGAGAATTTAGCGTAGATTATTTTTTCCTACCTCAATCACCTATGTACTAGTTTAAAATTTCAAGTTATGTTGAAAAAAAGGATAGCTTTTTAGCTTTTCTAATATTCACTTGTGTGATGCTTTCTGGCATCATTAGTGTTCATTATACGTTTGGCTACTCATTCATCCATTAAAAATTAACTTTAAACGGTTTTATTACTTTGAATGTATTAATTTTTGCAAGTTTTCAACATTTCAATGCATAGAACAGAACTTGGAAAAAAATTGCAACGAATATAGTGATAACAAGCAATCAGCTGGAATGAATGGGTGGAGCTTAGCGGCCAATCAGAGGGCACAAAAGCGTGCCGTTTACAATCGCGTGTAGGAGCTGCTTAAATGCGAGGGGGAAGTTTTGAGAAAATTTGATTTTTAATGCTTCAAAAAGGCATTTTTTACGTAAATTCCTGACTATATACATAGGTAATTATCAAATGTGATTTCTGTCATGCCCGAGCGAAGCGAGGGCGAAGCTTTGAGAAAATTAGAGTTTTCATACTCCAAAAAGGCACTTTTTCACGTAATATTCTGACGCCAAGGGGGGGTCCAGACCCCCAGAACCCCCCCTTGGCTACGCCACTGCTGTATACAATAGGGTGGAGTGAAAAAAAAAACAGTGTTGTAAGAACGAAAAAGAACGGGAACGGAAACGGGAACCAAAAACGAAATTAACGCTATTTTTAGGATGAACGAAATCCGAACAAAAACCAAAACCTGAAAGAACAAAATCAGAACCGAAAACTCGGAACCAAAAATTGAGATTGCAACTCTCGGAACTAAAATGCTGATAAAGCCCCTATTTCAAATTCTTATCAGTGATAACGTAAAATATATGAGTGAAAATTACATAATTGTTATTAAAGTTGCAATGTAGAACAAATATTATTTCAGATATTGTCTTCATTATGAAGTAATACCATTTAATTATTGAAAAAAAACAATTTAAAATTACAATACCCCTATTTCAAATTCAAGTGACACTAGCGCTCCACTGGGTGTTGCAATCTCAATTCTGTTCTTTAGGTTCTGAACAGGAACAAAAACCCATAGTGTGAGAACACAGGAACAGAACGGGAACCAAAAAAAGTTCTGTTCTTTTCAGTTCTTTTCAAATTATGACTTGAAGAAATACTGAAGCCCAAAAAAAATGCAATGAGGGTAAAAAAACACCTATTTTTCAAATATTTCCAGTATTTTTTGAAATAATCGAAATTACGACTGACTACCTATGGAATTTTGAATCCGTATGATGCAAAAAAATGTTCTGTATCTCCCATATTCTTTCCATAAGCTCGATTACTAAGACGTTTTTTCGAGTAGGTAAATCCCTCCCCTCCACCACGACTATTAGTGGAACACAGCGACTATTCCACCCTTTCTTTAGTAGCTGACATCAAAATATTTTCACTGTAAAAAATTACTTCGTTTTCTGGTTAGAGGTGCAACGATTACGATTTTAATCGATTATAATCGATGCTCATACCCCGATTAAAATAATCGGACGAGCATCGATTATTCTTCGATTAATCGAAGATAAGTAAACAAAAATTTCCAATTTTTCTGATTGGTCAAATTATATGTGACGTAATTTTTTTTCTAATCAAAACTTCAAAACAATTTAAGTTTCTGACGTCACGTATCTCTAGCCAATGAAGAATACTCAAATTTTTGGGACCGATTAAGTAGAATCGGATTCCTAAAATGTGATTCTTTTCTGAAAAGAATCACGATTCAGAATCAGATTCTTCTGCGATTCTTTTTTTTAAAATGTTGTACATGATCGTATGAGTGGAATCTAACGTCGGATTCGTGTTACGCAGATCAAAATATCCGATAAACACCCTTTTCGCGATCATTTTACTTTAAATTAAATCTCAAAATTCACTTTATTCTTTTTTCAGTTTTTTCTTTTTTCACTGATTTTTCGCGGCAATAAAATTAAATTTCGAGATTTAAACTTTTAAAGTAAAATAATTGTGAAAAGGGTGTTTATCGGGGTATTTTGCAGTGTTGCAAGAGTGGCTGTCAAAACACTCCTTAGGAGTACTTTTCACTCCTCATTTTTTACATTTCCACTCCACTCCCCACGTTTCATGGTGCACGTGCATCCACTCCTACTCCACTCCACTCCTTTGCTCTGATCACTCCCACTCCCACTCCCATTTTCACTCCTTAATTTTCTTCAAAATCGAATCAAAATGAAACAATACCAACAAAAATCAGGATTCTGTTTCAATAATCGATGAAAAAAGAGATAACAATTTCCTTGTTGTCTAAAAAATGAAAAGAAAATGTAAAAACTGAGAGGAGCCAGAATTAATCGAGCACCTGGTCTCATATTTTTGATTAATTACCCCTCAAAATGTGCAAACTATATTAAAAAAGGAGAGAATGCGGAGCATTGTAATTTTTGGCACTCCCACTCAGGGATTTAAAACTGAACAAACCAAATAACATAACCAAATAACTTATTCAATTTTTGTAATGAATTAAACAAATAACTTGAACTAAACAATTATTTTGCATGAGCGTAACATAACCTAACCAAATGAAGAACCAAACCCAATTTTTTACATGTAAAATGGCCAATTTTAAACTGAACAAATCCATAACCGCTCAACTGAACGATTGAAATTTAAAGAACAAATGAATGGATAACTATAACAAAACAATTTTGGGTGAACGTGTTGGATTTTGGTATTTTTGGCCATTGCTATTTTCCAGTGTTGTCCGTCATTCGCGTTCTGAAGGCCCGTTCGTTCATAACGGGCATGCTTTTTGGTATTTTTGAACGGAACGTGAATGAACGCAAAAATTAATTGACTACTCCACGCTCACGAAAGCGCTGCAGTCTCGCTGAAAAATTGGGGGGATGGAAATTATGAAATACATTAGCGTATATGGGAGAGCTGAGGTTTTTTGGATTTTTAGGTAAAATGGTGGGGTTTAGAAAAAAATTTGTAGAAACAAAAATTAAAGGTATTTAAATTTATTATCGATTGGTATAAAAAACTTTTGAATTTCATGAAATAAAAGCCATTTTATTAATATTTTTTCCATTTCATTTTTGCATACGTCAGCTTTGAATTTAAATTACTTAAAATCTAGATCGATAACACCAATTTTTTATTATTGCAAATTGTAGAGAATTTTATGCTCTTTCCAATGACGTATTAACGATCTTTATCGTGTTTATATTGAAGCCGCTGTTGTCATTTTCAATTATCTTTATATTTCAATATAGCTGATTAGCTGATGTTTTGACACATTAAAAAGAGAATAGCGGCTTTAATATTAACGCGATTAAGATCGTTAATACGTCATTGGAAAGAGCATAAAATTCTCTACAATTTGCATAAACAAAAAATTGGTGTTGTCGATCTAGATTTTAAGTAATTTTAATTCAAAGCTGATGTATGCAAAAAGTGAGTAGAAAGAAATATTAATAAAATTGCTTTTATTTGATGGAATTCAAAAGTTTTTTATACCAATCGATAATAAATTTAAATATCTTCAATTTTTATTTCCACAAATTTTTTTCTAAACCCCACCATTTTCCTAAAAAATCCGAAAAACCTCCTCTCTCCCATATACACAATGTATTCCATCCCCCCAATTCTGCGAAAAAATCTTAGTTCCAACAATATCGTATAGAATGCAGCCACTCCGCATGGAGGAGTCAATGACTGAATGGGGAACGAACGGTGTTCAAAGTTCAAACAAAATGAATGCCGTTCACAATGTTCACATCATTTTTCATTCACTTTTATCATCGACCTTACACTAATATGGACTGCTAATCCAAATGGAAGGCTTCCGGCCAAAGATTTTGCGGGGTTTTACCAGAACGCAAGTGCGCATGCTCACAACGCCTAACATCACGGGATGCGGGGAAGGGCGATTACCGTTTGTTTATGTGTGGTGTACCAACTACCAATCACGTGCTTTGAATCCAGAAAAACCCGGCATATTCTTTTCCCAAAACAATGTTAGATTTTTACATTGCATTAGCAGTCTATATTAAGTGTAAGGTCGATGATTTTTATGACTCATTTTTAGAATGGTGATTTGGTTCAGAAAATTATTGATGAACAATTTTGGGATGGTTTATCAAAATTTGAATTTCAATCAAAATTCAAAAAAAATCAAAGTGATTCCTTATTTTTTGTTGATAAAAAATGAACGAACAAACGCTGAACGCGAACGCTGAACGAACGTTGAACAAACGCATCAATTTTTAGAAAAATTTTGAATGGAATGCGAACGAACGCTTGAAAAAACTACTGAACGATGAACGAACGGCATTCAAAAAAAGTGAACGCCGACAACACTGCTATTTTCAATAAATGATTCGAAAAATGCAAACGTAATACAATAAATCTTAATTTTGTAGTTCCTACAGGTCTAACCTAAAATATATGTTATTAAAAATAAATTAGAGTACAAGTTATTTTCCACACCAGTGACTCACTACTAGGACGCGTTGGGAATTACCATTCGGATACTTATCACTGGTTGGTTTGTGAGAATATATAGTTTAATCATTAAAATTTTCAAAACTTACGACTACTTTAGGGTGAGAATGTTGTTTCCTGTGTGAGGTCTGGCATGTTTCTGGTTAATGCATACTGTTGTGCCTTCCGCTTGATCAGCACTTTCTTTGTGGGGCATGTGTCATCACCGGTGCGATGTTCTGGGTTGCGACGATGGTATGGGGGAAGACAGGCTGCTTCCAGGGTGGCATTGTAACTGGTACAGTCGATGCAGGTTGGTACTTCCGTTCCTGTTCGTTTGGTGAGGGAACAAAAGCAGCGTTTTTGCAATATTTTTTAGGATGGCCTAGCAGGTAACATCTTTGGCAGTGGGTGACTAGTATGGATGTGTGGATGAATCGGCGCTCACATTCGATTTGAATGCCTTGGGACTTGATCATTTTGTCGTACAGTTCCATGTCGACTGTAACCATGGCAATACATGACAGCTTCTCTGGGTCCTTGTATGGGACGAATTCGATCTTTTCGGGGAGTTTCTCGTACTTCCGTTCGATGTCTCAGAACAGTTGGTTGATGGTATGCCGAGGTGAGATGTTGTGGATCCTGACTTGAGGTGGTGTCGGTGTTGTTTTGATGAGATAGAGCTTCAGAGTACTTTTGCTGATTCAGCATTCTCTCATCTCACTAACAGCGCTCCTGAAGCGAATGGTACAGTGCCAAGTACTCCCACTTTGCGTAGGTCGACTTTTTGCCGAAGGACGTCATCCACAGTTACATCTCCGTTGGCCGGAACTATGAGAACTGTGTTCTTTAGAGGTGGTCTCTTCGGTGGCTGGGTGTGTCTTGAGGTTGATTGCCTTGACTGCTGAGGTGTGTCTGTGTTTCTGGAATTGCTCCTTGGCTTCTGGCGGCGTGGCTTGCGCTAGAGTCCTTAGTGAGGGGTTTACAAAGATGGGAAGTTCTATTGTGTCAACCTCGGTGCCTCTGCAGTCTCGTTGGCCTCTGTAGGGACACTGACTGTAGCCTTGTGTGCATATGTAGTCTGTGGAGTACTGCTGGTGTTGCTGGTAGATGCCGCACCACTTGGGACGTTGATTCCTGCAAAAGCATGCTGGACTGCTGCATTTACCTTCTGCCTAAGCTTGTGCTCAAGTTTGTCGAGAATCTCATCGTCGCTCAATATTGGTTGTGTGTTTTGGATTTGAGCAGCCATCCTCTGATTTTCTGCTCCTAGTTCTTGTATTTGCTTATCCTGTTGGTTGATACGAGGGTCGTTCAAATAGTAAGGTAACGGGGCGTATTGTGAGTAAACGGCTGGACGGATCGTTGCCATAGCAACATATTCGGATTCCTCGTTCTTTCTACTTTCAGATCACCCCTTTCTCATTGCAGTAGTGTTCATGTAACAGGTTTTATAGTCAGTTGAACATGTGCGCGTCAAGAAGCGGTCCCGCCAGCTGCGAAAAGCGCTCGATAATCAAATTTTTACATTTAGAGAATCCTAATGAATCGGCTGCGGAGATTTCTCGTAGATTAAAAAAAGTTTATGGTGATGATGGAATGTCTAGAGTACACGAATTTGTAACACAGTTCCGAAATTGTGAAGCGTCGGTCACTCAAGATTGCCTCTCTAACAGCATCGACGATCTCTTCGGTAATCACTGATGGCCGACCCGATCTTTCCTCGTCATGAACGTTGTCTCTTCCTTCCGAAAATCGCTTGAACCATTTCCAGAATTGTGTACTCTAGACTTTCCATCATCGCCATAAACTTTTTTTAATCTATGAGAAACCCCCGCGGCCGATTCATTAGGATTCTCTAATTTTCACAGCTGGCGGGACCGCTTCTTGACGCGCACATGTTCAACTGACTATAAAACCTGTTACATGAACACTACTGCGATGAGAAAGGGGTGATCTGAAAGTAGAAAGAACGAGGAATCCGAATATGTTGCTATGGCAACGATCCGTCCAGCCGTTTACTCACAATACGCCCCGTTACCTTACTATTTGAACGACCCTCGTAACTTGTTGTAACTAGGGCGCTCAAAAAGGGGGTATGCTGGTCCGCCATTTTCTTCCTTAGAAGCGCCCGAACGCTAAAACTTGTTCCACGACGGTACGCGGGAGTTCGAATGTGACCGGCTCGTTTGAATTCCCGCATAACGTCGTGGAACAAGTTTTAGCGCTCGGGCGCTTCTAAGGAAGAAAATGGCGGACCAGCATACCCCCTTTTAGAGTGCCCTAGTTGTAACTGTACGCTTTGTTCATCAGCTTCTGCGATGCGACGTTCCAGTGTTGAGATGGTTTCCTGAAGCTGGTCTACTTTGACAATCAGTATTTAAAGTGTTGTTGTGCTGTTGAGTCCCTGTTGTGGCTTGCCTAGGGACTGTACAGTTATGTTGGTTACCATAGAAGTTGGCTGGTTGGTTGCAGAGACTGAAAAGTTTGGTGTTATGTTGTATGAGTGAGGTACAGATGTTGGAGGGGTGGTTTCACGTTCGCTGTCACTGGAGGCTATGACACGTTGATATTTTAATGCATCTTCTGTTGAGCTGTCGGATTGTTTGTGTGGATGTTTGCGTTTGTGTTGCTACTGTTCTCGAGTTAGCTCTTCATCGGTTTTATCCACTTGCATCAGTGACTCAGAAGACTGTCAAAGTTTTCTTGCTGCTTCCTCTTTCTTAATTAGGATCAGTGGATTGAATTTCTTGTCCGTCTTCAGTAGGTCTAGGAACTTACTGTTGTGCTACAAGGCTTTCCATTGGAGTGAGCAGATGTGGGTAGTGGTTTCTTAAAATCCCGGTCTCTGGGCGCATGACGAGGGTCGATGGTCGAGTGACGGGTTTCTTGGTTGACTTCAGGTTTCCGTTGGTTTGGTGATTGAGAAGATTTCATAGCATTAGGCGGGTTTGTACCTGATCCACTTAGCGGCAACCCTCCGGCACAGGGGGTTACCATTGTTCCAATCCCAGAGTTTGAGGCTGCACTGGGTCCTGTGGGAACTACTTTTTTCATGTCCATTCTAAAAGTTTAAGTAGTGGTGGATTTGATATAGCAAGCTATACCATTTTGACTGACTTGACCAAACCTCCACGTCAGGAGCACGGACGATGTGGATCCCCTAATGATGTGAATGCCTGAAGCCCCCGCTCAAAGGATCAGGATGGACGTGAAAGCCACAACAGCGATACGTAACCCCACTAGCAAGCTAACAGGGTGTGATCACGCCATGGTCGGTACGTAACCCTTCACCAGAGAGTGGAACAGCTGGACAGTACATAACCCTTTGGGGCATCAACCAGGAATAGGAGAAAGGAAGTAAGGAGAACGAGACCAAGGGGTAGGAATCTCCCCAAGTGGTGTGGGAAACCCACTGATAGAGTTGGATGAAGAGGGTGATTGAGAATTCGCCTCCCTACCGCTAGGATTAACGATGGCTGCTGACCATCAGCTTCCAACTCAGCCCTCAACATCCGGAAAGGGGGAAAAGAAGAAGGGGGACACTTGAAAACCAACAAAGAGTATTGTTTTCCAAATGGGACTTGTCCGCGAGCAGGTATTTGGGTATACTACTGTACCCTTATTTCCTGCAACTCCTCATCACGTTCTTAGACGTTCAAAGGAGCTCGCTATCCGCAATCTGCTACACACCCGGTACCAGTCCAATGGTTGGTGAGGAACCCATGGCAAAGATTGAGTGCAAGATCCAAATTTGACAAGTCAATTTTGGGTCTTGACCTCAATCTGAGTCACCGGTTTCCCCACCCCGGGAACCTAACCTGACCTAACCTAAGTTAGGTCACGTAGATCCTCGTACAGCTCGGAAAATTCTAAAATTTCCCAAGCGCTTTTCTAAGAGTTGAAGAATCACACTTGCTTAAGTTTTTCACGTCGGAAAAACAACTCGCGCCTTGGACACGCACCTCGACGTCGGAAAAATTCGACAATTTTCTGTACTAAAATATTATGAATTTTTTTCACTCACTAGAAGTAAATTTCGGAAATTTTTCGGAAAATTTTGTATATCAGTGTGGCCAGTTGTAAATTCTACTCTATGGAATTTACGTTTATCTCGAATTAATTTTTTTATCGTTTGAAAAATTCACAGTATTATTTTTGTTTTCAATCAGATCAATAGAAGTATGTTTTGATTTTGAAGCCATTGTTGATTTATTAATATTTCGCCAAAAACGTATTTTTGTCTATGTCTTCAAATTTTCAAAAAAATTGTCTTGGATTTATTTTTATACCTGCGAGAGAATATACCAGTTCTGTTTTTTTTCCAATTTTCTAGCGTTCTCTTATGGAGCTGACAGCCTACCAGCTTGGCTTCTCAACAATGGCTTCAAAATCAAAACATACTTCTATTGATCTGATTGAAAACAAAAATAATACTGTGAATTTTTCAAACGATAAAAAAATTAATTCGAGATAAACGTAAATTCCATAGAGTCGAATTTACAAATGGCTACACTGATATACAAAATTTTCTGAAAAATTCCTGAAATTTACTTCTAGTGAGTGAGAAAAATTCATAATATTTTCAAGCGAAAAAGTGATCAATTCAAAGTTGGCATAAATTCTGTATTTTGGAATTTTACGATTCGCTGTTGGCTGCACTGGTGCATAAAATTTTCATAATTTTTTTTTCAAAATTTACTTTCAGTGATCCAAAAAAAAATTTTGCTCAATTACTTGATGAAAAAAATCATTCCAGCTTAGTGAAAAATTCATATTATTGAAATATTGCAATCTGCAACTTTTGGACCCCCTGGTAGCAGTCTGAATTTTGATCGAAGGAGGACGGCGATGGTTCAGGGAGGTAGAAACTCAAATCGTAACTTTTGAGTGCTGTGACGGCTTCTCGCACGATTTTGATTTTCTAAAAAACACAAAAAATGTGTTTTTTTCAAAAGGAGGTGCACTTTGAGCACCCCTGCTCCCCTCCCATTGCACCTGGGGGACTCAAATTTTTTTTTGGGTAGTCTCCCACTCAAAGTAAACCACCCCACCAAATTTGGTCGAAATCCAAGATATGTTTTTTTTTTTCACTCCACCCTAATATACAAGTACAAATGCAATATGTATGCAACGTAAAAAGAAAACCCCGAGTTCTAATCATGGAACATTATTTAGGTAATGAAAGAGAAAAAACGTCGAATGATATGAACGTATTCGGTAAAGTGAACTTAGTTTCTAAAATAGTGAATTAGAGTACCTAGTAGATGAATAAACCGAGACCTCATTTTTCCAAACTATACATTGAAATCATGAAATGGCAAATAAAAATATGTATCACATTGGTCGGTCAATACCTAATTACCTACTTAAGGAAAACTAGGAAATACGAAATCAGATTTAAAGGAGTTTTGTTGCTGTTACTTGGTCAGCTTGGGCAACTTTAATTTTTTGGTATCGTTTTCAATTGGTGTGATTAATGTGAGGAGGGTTGGTTAGAGCACGGGGAAGGGCGTCGAATCAAAAAGTAAGTTGATATTCGAACTCTACGCCCTCAAATCAGTGAGAATCTATATTCCACACGCTATTTTCATTTCTTAATGTACTTTTCCCCAAAATTGGGAGCTAGGGGGCACTGAAGGGTCAAATCCAAAAAATAAGAAAATATTCGAACTCGATGCCCTCAAAAACCTAACAAACGATAGGGCACAAGTCATTTTTCATTTTTTTGAATTTTCACCATATCAAGGGGACTAATACGGGGTTCAGAGGGGCTTTGAATTAATAGATATCGACGTGTTACTTCATTTTTAGGATTTTTTTGAATTTTGGTCAAAATAGTGAACCCTTGTACCTCCAAGGGGTATTGAAATCCCATCTTGAAAATTTTTTGGTTGAAAAAAGGGTAAAAAGGGTTACTTACTTACTGTAATTTTTTCAGATTTTTAAATGGTAGTTTTCATCTTTTGTACTTATCATGAAAGTTGAGCTTTCATCACCAAAGTTCAACTTTGAGCTTTTCAAAACATGATTATCGTTTTTGAATCCCCTATCAATTCTCTTTCAAACCCCGCAAACAATTTTCCCCCGAGTACAACGGATCCCGAGATATGGGCCTTCAAAGTTGCAATTCCTCAAAAATTTCGAGGTCCCCCCCACTCCCCAGCTCCCTTGAGGATTAGAAGAGAAATAATGTCGGTTATTTCGTAAGACCATCAAGGAAAATTTGTAAAAAAAATTGAGCGAAATCGGAAAGTCCGACTTCATTTTTGGTCTGAATTAGTATGGAATACCTATAGCGTCCCGGTTTCAAATTTTAAGGGGGTATGAAATCAGGTTTTTTACGTGAATTTTCATGTTCCTTTTTCTCGATTATCAGAAGAGGTGGAAGGCTAAAATTTGGAGGGTAACTAGAGTCAACTTTGAGTTACATTTTAACAGGGGGATTTCAAAATTTAGTTCATGCTTCCGAAATTAAGCTTACACGTAGAAAGCTCTCTTAAAATACCGTGTTTTTTAGCATACAAATAATTCCTCAGCCTGTTCCATGCATGATAAATGAAAAAGCCCCCGTCTATTTATAGAGTACAACTTGCTGAAGAAAACAAAAAAAAAAGTAAGTTGATCGATACAGTCGTTCCTGAGAAAAAGGTACATGAACATTGAAAACGTACATTTTGAGAAAAACAGCTTTAAAGTTCGAACTTTATTTTTCATACATGAACTTCAGTTTAGTTGTACTACTGAGGTCCAGGTGTGAATGATCATTAATTTTTTAAATTTTTGTTGAGGAACAAGGCTGATCAAATAATTCTGATTGAGAATTTTGAGTTTGTGGCTGTTCCCGGCTGTTCGTTTGTATCAGATCTGATTGGATAACTTTCAGTTTACCAAAATTTTCCCCAAAGTCTAGGGAAATCTTGATCGTAAAAAAGTAATTTTTCAACCTTAAGAAAAGTGATTTTTAAAAAGTATTATGTATAACTTTGAAAAGAATAAAATAGAGAATTCAAATCCCTAGAAAACTCAATTTTGAATTTCTTCACCAAAACTGATTTCATACCCCCTTAAGAAACTGTGTTTGAAAAATGTCAAATTTTGAAAACATATGATTGACAAAATTTGAATAAATCGTTTTAAAAAGCGGTATAAAGTATTTTGAAAAATTTTTAATGATAGGTACAACGGAGAAACTTTTGAATACAAATTAAATTTTTAGAGGTTGGATTTAAATCGATTTCACTGCTTCAAACGATCATCGATTTCAACTTCAATAAATCAATTTGATCGAATTGTTCACTTTATCCCCCAAAAAAGTGTAAAAATTAAAACTTTTAATCCAAAAAATGTGTTTTTAAATTCAAAATTCCAAACCAAAAAAAAAAGGGTACCTAAATTTGATAAAATATGAAGTAAATTTGTCAAAATTTTCACATTTATCTTCATTATTCATCTCTCTGTAAATTTTGTATCATCAAATTTTCCACTTTCGAGTGGTTTATTTCTGAGGAAATCATTACGTTGGAATAAAATACTTAATATGAGATGCATTTTGAGTTCAATAGCGGCCTAGTGCATGGCAGGGATGGAAAATCTTTATAAAAAAATAAAGGTTTTCGGTTTGGATAAAGGTTTTTGTGAAAAAATAAAGGTCAAGGGTTCTAAGGTTTTTCAATTTTTAGAATAAAGGTTAGGGGTTCTTGGTTACTGGTTGCCCGGAAGGTAAGGGTTCCGGGTTAAGGTTCCGGTTAGGGTTTTGGGGTTTTTAAAAAAAAAATTATCATTTGATTAGGGTCATTCGGGCAAAAAATTTTATTGTTATGATGTAAAAAACGTCAGAAAATCCAATAAAATTGATCCCAGGTTTTGAAAATCATTTCTTAGGAAGATATGGACGTTTGAAGTTGAATGATCAATTCGCAAGTCAAGGCACAAGTGGCTACATCTGGTGGAATTTCTGGAACTGCTGAAAAGGGGATGTTTAGAACGGAACCGGGTGCGCTCGGCTATTTCCGACCGTGTTCGTTCGAATGTTTTTAATTTTTTTTGGTAGCCACATGCCGCCCTACTGGTTATCGCTTGTTGTTTTTCTCCTACACTATCCCCTTTTCAGACGGCGACACTAGCGAACCTCACGAGCCTTGACTCGTGATGTCGTGAATATTCAATTGTTCACTGTTCATTATATATTCCTACCTATGTCATAAAACTTACAAAATATTCCTAAAAATCAATTTCAAAAAAAAAAGTTAGTTTCAGTATCACAAAAATCTGAACTGCTTGCAGAAAAAAACAAAAAAAACCTGAAAAATTGAAACCTCAAAACCCGAAACCCGTAACCCAAAACCCAAACAAATTTTTAGGGTTAAGGGTTTTAGGTTATTCATTTCCAAATTCATTTAGGTTATGGGTTAGGGTTTTTTTCGCTAGTTTTTATAAGGGTTTAAGGGTAAGGTTGCCATATTTCGACCACTTTTTTTCAAACTTCCACCAATCGAAAACTTTTCGAGGTAGAAACGTCGAAAATGGCTTAAAAAATACTTTGATCCTTCCTCTATCACTCCCTAAAATTTTGAGCCGATACAATCATTTTTTGTATTTTTTGCGATTTTTTTTGCGAGGGAACTCAAAAATCGATTTTGAAATTTTGGGTTCCTAATTTCGACCACCAGTTGATTTCGCCTGCATAGAGCCGAATTTACCCGAAAAGAATTTTTTCATATTCTTCTTTCACAGATAAACAAAATGAGACCAAAACGACAACCCTACAGCCAAAACTCGCAAAGAAAATCAGAAAAAACAAAATCGCATTCAAAAAACAGATTACATAAGATAGTATAGCTGGTCGAGATTAGGGCACCCCAAACAATTTGAACATTGGTGAAAATGTTTGTTACGTACCTACAGTTGTTTTCAAAAACGATGATTTTATCGAAATCTGACACCATGTCCCATCACAATTCACAATTATTTGGTAGAATTTATTTAAAAAATTATTCATAATTTGAGATCAAAGAATACGTAAAAAATTTTTTCACCTATGCGATTTCGTTTTTTTCAATTTTCTCCGCCAATTTTGCCTGTAGAGTTGTGATTTTGGTCTCAAATCGTTTATCTATGAAAAAGGAACATGAAAAAATTTTTTTCGTGTAGATTGCGTCCATAGCGGCCGAAATCGGCCGGTGGTCGAAATTAGGAAGCGGTCGAAGTTAGGGCACTTTACCCTTAATGGTTCTAGTTATTTTTCAAAGCAAAAATAAAGGTTTTTTAGGGGTTAAGGTTCCAGAACCGGTTCCGGTTCCGGTTCCGGTTCCGGTTTCCATCCCTGGTGCATGGTCATAAGACGCGCCAAATCTAATCATTTTGAATCTGATTTAAATCCATTCCGAAAAAATTTGATTTATCCAACCCCTATAAATTTTGAAACAAGAGTTTATTCGAATAATTCGCTACCATATCTGCTTGGGAATCGAACCTGAGGTCTCTGGATTACCAGTCTAGTATGCTAAACACTGCACCACTATGGTAACAAATATATTTGACGTAAATTTACGTGTTTAACATGTAGTTTTTACCTATTTTGTATTACCTACCAACTATTTGACTATGTGCCTATGTTCATATTTAACGAGTAGATAATATAAAATTACATTTGAATGTTTCAGCTCTAACCAACAACGCCATTTTTTATGGCATTATTCGGCAAAGCTCAAACTTTGCTGCACTAAAGAAAAAACTTCTTGAGGTACGTAACTAGACCTAGACACTGAATTAAATTTACTAATAGGTATAAAATCGAAAGGGAAGCTTGTATCTGTATAAGAATTTCAAGTTATGGAAAACATTTTCAGCAGCTTAGGCCTGCTAAAAGTACTGCGCACAGAAGGTAATTGTGAAGTTAGCAAAAACAAGGAATAAAACTGTGATATAGCTATATAAAAGTGATATACTTACTTGTAAATTTTTGTTTCGATTAATTTCTTTGTTTTATAACTAGTTGTATCACACTAACCACACGTATCTACATCTATCATAAGCCCCCTCCCCTGCCCCACAACTTACTAATGAAATAATTCAAACAACAATAAAAATCATCGTATAGTTATATCAATTTTAAGCAACACATAAAAAAATATTTGTGTTTTCCTTTAAGAAATTTTATAACATCTGCTTTTATATTTTTAGTTTAAAAGCTTAAACTGTGCCATGAATGCTATGTATTTCACGAGTGAGACTGGAAAACATGATGGTACAGTCAAGACGCCAGCGTATGTCACATTCAAGGCTACTTGCCCAAAAGACATTATAAGTTCTGAGGTAATACTGTAGTGCAATTTTAAGTAAACATATAGAAAGAAAAATGTTACTGATATGAGGATGGGCCATTCTCATTACCATTAATATTTTTTTTATAATTGTTGTATTAGTTTCAAAATGGAATCAAAGCATTACTGAAGCCCCTTATGAACGATAAAGCTGAGGATGCACAAATACAAATTTTTGAGGATCCACATAATATGGCGGAGGGAACACGTACACCGAGGCCACTAGAATCAATCAAAGCGACCAAACAACCCCCGATCAAATAAACTTAAAAAAAAAGGCCATCCTGAGGTTGTTAACTATTGGTTTATTTGTAATCAATATTAGTGCTTATTATCTGGAAAACGTAGTGGTAGTAACTAGTAAAGCCTGATTTATACTGGCACTGAATTTGTCAGTGAAAAGTTAAAATATTTTAACTTTTCATTGAAAAGATAGTGTAGAGACCATCCCGTTTTTTCATTTTATATTTTAAAATTCCATTTTCTAGAATATAATTTCTTGATTTTTTCTCCATTTTTTCTACTTTCCCTCCATTTAATTTTGAATTTTTTGCCAAAAATATGTCTCTACAAAATTTGTCTTTTTTCTGTTCTTCTTGCAAATTAATTGATAGAGTTTGAGTGAGATTTTGATAATTTGTGGGGGCCATTTTTGTGAGGTTTATTATTGTCCTACTTAAGGTATCTGGGACAATGTTCTGTTTTCCTTTCAAGTGTTTTATGTCAAAATCATAATCACTTAATTTTGTTACCAAACGGGCCATCCTATTATTTGGTTCTTTTTGATGTCTGAAGCGAGTAAGGGGTGCATGATCAGTAAGTAAATACTGTGAATTTTATGCCATATAGGTATTCTCTGAAATGGGTAATTGTTTCAACTAGGGCTGTCATTTCTAAATCATAAGCACAGTATTTTTGTTGAGCCGGTTGCAGCTTCCTGCTGAAGTAGGCAATGGGGTGCTTTTCCCCTTTTTCGTTTTTTTGAGAGAGAACTCCTCCTATAGCAATTCCTGATGCATCGATTTCAACAATTGTTTCCCTACCTTCCTTATAAATTCCTAAAACTGGCTTTGAAGTGAGTAATTCCTTCATTTTTTTGAAACATGCATGCAGACTTTCATTCCATTTTACTGAGGTATTTTGCCTAGGATTTCCTTTGGTTAAATTGGTTAATGGGGCTGCTAGATTTGCATACTTTGGAATAAATTTTCTATAGTACCCACAAAGGCCTAAAAACCTTTTTACTTTTTTTACAGTTTTTGGAATTGGAAAATTTCTAATATTTTCAACATTTTTTTCAATTGTTTTAATTTTATCCCCTGTAATTTCGTGTCCTAATAGGGTTGTTTTTGGGTACATAAATTTGCATTTGCTTGTTTTAAGTTTTAAATTTAGTTCATTCAGCCTTTCAAAGGTGAGTTTCAAATTGTTAAAAGCAATGTCGAAATCAGTGCCAAAAAAGCAAATGTCATCCATATATGCGACCATATTGGTGTACATTATGTCCGAAAATTTTGAGTAAATTGCTTTTGTAAATCCTGCTGGGAAAATTTTTAATCCCTGGGGAAGGACATTAAATTCATAGAGTTCATTTTCAAAAATGATAGCAGTTATATGTTTATCTTCTTCACAAATGGGTACTTGAAAAAATCCTTGATTTGCGTCAAGAGTGCTAAAAAATTTAGATCCCTCCAAAGCCATGAATATATTATCAGTTCTGGGAACTGTGTTTCGGTCAATAGCAATTTTTTCATTTAATTTTTGATAATTACATAAAAATCGAAAAGTTGCATCATTTTTTCTTTTTAAGAAGACTGGGGTTGCATAAGAAGATGAGCTTCGCCTGATTATCCCCTTTTTTAGCATTTTAGTAATTAATTTTTTCATTTCCCTTCTTTCAACAGGGGATAACTTATATGCCCTGCTGGCTACTGGGGTGTCATCGGTCATGTTAATTTTGTAGGGCTCTATGTTTGCCAAATTTACGTTTAAAGGGTCAGATGTGAAAAGGTGGATGAATTTTTCTATCAGGTCTTGGACTTTTTTCTTTCTCCCATTTTGTAAATTTGGATTAATGTTGATTTTTGTGCCTTCTGGGTCAATTAATTCCCCCTGGTCATTTTTGTGTGGTTTCACTTCAGAGTGCTCATTTATATTTACAAAGTGTATTTGCTCATATTTTTTCCGATTATCTTTTACTTCGTCATCAGTAATTTCATTTATTTCACATATACGTTGATGTTTAAATAGTCGTTGAGTTATGTTCGTGTAATTCAGCAATTCTAGGAATAATTTATTGTCGCATTCTTTTTGCTTTTTCACTCGTATGCCGGAATGTGAGTTGAAATATGGTAGGTGTACGAGCAATTAACTGGAAGTGGCCTTGTGTTTACTGTTAGAATTTTCGCAGTATTCGGCGGGATTTTATAATCGCGATTTAATCGGATGTAATTATTATGAATTTCAAGCAATTCGCGATCTTTGAAGTTGTTTAGCCAACTTTTATCTAGAAATAGTTTGGTTCGATTTTCATTCATGCCGAATTCAAGTGTATTTGTTAGAAAATTTATATTTGCTTTTTGGGTAATCAAAAAATCAAGTCCCAAAAGCATATCGGCAGAGAGATTTTTAATAACATAGGCTTTAAATGGATAGTTTTTGTGCTCCAACTCAAAATTCCCTGTGGTTATTCCTAAAATTTCTGCAGGTTCATCACACAGTCCTCCAGCTACAAGGTCAGGGGATTCTAGAGGCATAGTTCCGTCATAAAATTTATCACTAAAACATGATATGTTACTACCTGTATCAATTATAGCCTCAAGGAGTTTTCCATTTATCTCTAAAGTTATATCAACTTTTAAATTTGGGGTACCTACTGTGTTTACGTTCGTAAATTTGAATTTTTTAGTGATTTCCACATTTTTTCCCTGATTTTCTGATTTTTCAATATAATTTAGAGTATTGGTTTTCGTAAGATTTTCACCAGGAGTTTTCATGCAATTTTGAGGAATTTTCCTTTTTCCTGAGGAGGTTGAACTATCTAAAGGGAGTATTTTTGTTGAATTTTTTGAGGTTTGTTGAATTTTGGCCTTCTCAGGGTGTTCAGGATTTTTTAGAATTTTTCTATTTTCAGGTTTTTTAAGGGTTTTTGATTTTTTTGATTTTTCAGATTTTTCAAATTTTTCTGATTTTTTTAAGTTGTCAAGATTTTTAGGGTTTTCAGAAATTTTTTGATTTTCAGAAATTTTTTGATTGTTAGAATCTTTTGTAGGTTTTGGATTTGGTTTCATGGGTCTTTTTGTTGTTCTAAAAATATTGGTCTTAGGACCTCCTGTTTTAAAGTTTTCAAAATTTTGGTGTCCTTGTGAGTTCCGCATAAATCTTTGAACTTTATGAATTTCTGGATTTTTCTTGTTAGAAAAGTGTCGAAAATTTGGTGTGGAAAGTTGTTGAAAATATCTAAAATGTTGGTAACAAAATTTTTCAAATTTGCGAAGTTCATTTATAAAGTTATTTCTGTATTTCCTGTTGGTACCCCAGGTTTTTTGTTATTGGATGGTATTGTTGTTTTGATTAGAAGTATCTTCACTATTATTTTGATATCTTCCCCCTCGGTATGGGCGACGCGAATTTCTATAATATCCACGTTCATAATTATTTCCCCTGTAATTATTATACCTGCCTCTAGAATAATTATATCTACCCCTATAGCCTGAGGTGCCTGCTTGATTTTCATCAGAGTCATTTTGTTGGTAATGTGTGTAGTTATTTCTATATGGAGGTCTATAGCTACCAAATCGTCTAGCATTTGTGTGATAAATTTTTGCAGTCTTTCTTTCAGTTTCTGCAGTCTCCAAATTTTTTACTTTTTCAGTTAATTGTATGATAGTGTTTTTAAAATCTGATTCCATACGTTTTTCTTTTGCTAGTTTTTGTTTTTCGTATATTGTGATTTGTTTTCTTAAATCATCTACAGATTCGAACTCCTGCCTATAAACCCACTCAATTAGAGATGGTGTCAATTTTTTAATGATTTTTTTGCACATTTTGGCTTCAGTCATAGTCGGGTCTATCTTCCTACATATTTTTGTGACAGAATCGATAAAATCGTCTATATTATCCCCATCTTTATATATTTTGGCTTTTAATTCTGTTTTTAAATTTTCTACCTTTGGTTTGTATTTGGCTTCGAGTAAAAGTTTTGATTGGGGATAGTCTGCAATTTTTCCCCCAGCCTTCCAATACTGAAAAGATTCTAGGGCGTCCTCCGTGAGGTATAAAGGCAAATTTGTAAATTTTTTGACATCTGTGTCCCATTTATAGGCTTCTGCCCCTACTTCAAATTGCCGAAAAAAATGATTAATATCTTCCGATTTTTTTCCTGAAAATTGCTTAATTTTATAACCTTTTGGTTCAGCCATAATTTTAAATAACTGTTTTTCTTTTTCTTTTAGACTTTCAATTCTTTTTTTAAAAATGTCTATCTGGGTTTTATAATTTTGGACTTTTGCTACTTCTTCTTTTAATTCTTTAATTTCCTGATTTTTCTTTATAAACTCTTCTTTTGTTAATATAATGTTATCTTGTCCTTTTAATTCTACTTGTTTTTCCCAAAATTTTGTGAATTCTATATCTTTTTTTTCCTGTGCCAAAAATTCATCAATTAATTTTAATTCTTCAGGATCAGATTTTATTTCCTGCCAATTTTTAAATTTTTCCTGTAGTCTCTCACCAAAAATTTCATAAGTTTTTACAAAGGCAACTAAAATTTTCCTTAATTCATCTAGGGTTCCTTGGGTATCAAGATTATGTTCTTAAAATTTTTTCAATATCAGCTTTTGGAAGATAGTAAATCCAAGTAGTTTGGATTTCCATAAAAGATCAAAATTTATTGCATGTAGAATTTTTTTTCCAAAAGGATTTGGTATAGACTTAGGGCAGAGGGAAAATAGAAAGAAGATAGAATAGGTAAGCATCACTAATTAAAGATACATTTAAATGCTAAAATATGTACCATGGCAGATGCGGAATCCATTGTTGCTTGATGATTTGGGATTGGTTGATGATGGTTTTTTGTTTTTCCTCTTAAAGGCTGATCTGATGGTAGTTGTAGATTTTCTAATTTTTTATTGGAGTTTTCTTAGAACCATCTGCCGCTGAGCTTGGAAAATTTACGAATTTTTTCACTGGATTTTTATCATCGATGTATTTTTTGTAACAGAGGTTTCTTCTTCTTTTTGTTTTCTCTCCTTGATTCTGGTATTTTTCAACAATTTTCTGAACAATTTTCTGAACGATTTTTCACCGATTTTTTAACAATTTTTCAACGATTTTTTCACCAATTTTCACCGATTTTCAACAATTTTTCAACAATTTTTCACCGAATTTTCAACACTTTTTCAATTTTTTTGGTCTTTTTTGTGAATTTTGATTATCTAGACTTAATTTTTGTTTGGGCGCCAAACTGTAGAGACGACCTCGCACGGCAAAACCCTTCCTTGTCACCCCGAAATGAAACGCCTGGTACTTCGATGTATCGAAAGGAGAAGGTGCTGTATTGACGTGCGAATCTCGACTGAAAAGCCTGTCATCGACGATCATAATCGTCGATGTCCAGGTATGGCGATTCGGCCACCAAAAGTACTGTTATTGACGTGCCGAGGAAAGCGCAAGCTTTCCTCGAAACGGAGGTACCGTTGGTTTGCCCATTCAGCGATATTGGATCCTCAGTGTCCAGCGAATCAGTCGAATTATCGACCATTTCGCCGGAAACCGGGGATCACGCTAATTTCCCAGAAGTTGGTGGCCAAAGTTGTCGTTACAATAGGGAATCATTCAGTGCCTTATTATAAACGCTTCCGTAAGAAAACACAGATTCAACTTTTTCAGTGACAAATTTAGTGCCAGTATAAATCACTAAATCAGGCTTAAGTAGACGTAAATACCACCTCCAAAATCTTAGGTGCCCGTTTCTGTTGGAGGAGTGCTCTGGTTTGCAGCACTAGGTATATTTCACTTTTTGGCTTGTACCTCGTTCCAGCTATACCGTGTTGATTACGTTTCTGTTCTGTAATTTGTTAGCTGTGACGCTCGTTCATTGGTTGATTATACTGCATGCTTTGTTAAGTGGTTAATGCATTGTTCCTAAGTTTGTTCTAGTGTATAAATTCTGCTATATATAATTACGTTATGATTCGGTTTATTGTTGAGTTATGCAAATACATTCGTTTCATGTGGTAATAGTTCCTTTTTCATTTTCTTGTGTTGTAATTCGTGCACCTTCTAAAGTGGTAGCAGTAGTGAATACGACAGACCACGTGTTGAAAAGGGATGTCGCCCCCATTAAAGAGTGTTAAGAAAAGCAGCACAAAGTCCCCGGCACGGCATAGCGATCATAAATTACGAAATGTCGATCCTAAAATGAGAAATAGTATATTACTGTACAGGGTGCGAAAGTGAACGTTTTCTTGTCGAGTGCGAGAGTTGGCGGAACGAGCGAAGCGAGTGACGCCATCGCACGAGACAAGAAATGTTCACGTTCGTACCCTATACAGTAATAGATTTTTCTTTATACAGCTACGAAAATAAAGAATTTTGAAATATTCAATAATTAATTAGTCATAAAAAGTAGACATACAATGTTGATATCAATAACACTTTTGCAAGCAGTGACTTGAAAATCGCTTCTTTTCGTCGCACTGCTATGGAAAAGTAATGGAAAAGAGTACTTTTCATCGCAGTGTGACGGGAAAGTACACTGCGATGAAATCGAGTATTTTTGCACCCTACGTAACGGGAGAAATCCTACGTTTTCGTAGCATGTATAAAGAAAATGTGATTTTAATGCGACACCAGCGGCAACCAATCCCAGCGTTAGGCCTAGCATTACGATGGCCAAATCCGGCTAGGATTTATATCCGCGGACAAATAGAGGAAATTTGACATGCAATGTTGCCACGCTACCCCTCATACTTATCACACCACCAGTTATCAGCAAAACATATATTATCAATAATTATTGACAACAAATTGACATTACATAAAAATGAAAATATCCTTTAAACGATCCGTTAATGTAAATCCGAATGGTTAAAATTATTCAACAAACTCGTCAAATAATTAAATAGTAAAATAGCCCATCAAAAATCAACTATTGTTGAACGCATACATAATATTATGCGGCCTTTTACGCGTACCTTTGGTCTTCAATTTAGAAACTTTCTTTTTTACTTTTTGACTGGCTCTTCGTTGATGAGAGGGTCCGTTAACCGCTATTACTTTTGTGGACCTCATTCTAGGCCGATGTATTACTCTGCGAAACGAATAAAGAGCATCCAGCGTTCCAGAAGGTGTTTTCAACGCAGTTCGTAAATCATTCGTAAAAACTTTCATTCCTTTACTATAATAAATCGGATCTTTTGATACTTGCTCGTAGAAGTTATCTAAACTTGATTTAAAAGTTTCTACATGATCATTTGACTCAGTAATTGCTAGCTCTTCATCTGAGTTTTGAGTAGCGTTTTCAAAATTCGATTCTTCAATATTCACATTTTCTGAATTTTGATTAATCGTATTTTCAAAGTCGCTATCATCAGATCCACTTTCAATTGAACACACTATTTCTTCAACAATACAATTCAAATCTGCATCATTTTCATGATTTGATTCTTCAAAATTCACCTCTTCGCCACTTTGATTTTCATCATATTCGAATTCCAGCGATCCGCTATCATTCAACACGTTTCCAATCGAACATTCTACTTCTTCAACAACATACGCTGCTGGATGTTTTGTTGTTGTTTTATTAGCAGCCGTAGTATCTTGTGTTAGCGGTTCCAGTAAATTTTGAGGTAACGATTCTTCACCCACCGCCAAGTAATATAGTTGCTGCTTTTTCTCAGTGCTTCTGGTTTGATAAGGATGTTGAAAATCCGACGATAATTCTAAGATCTGTTGATGTTTGCAATAGCTACCATTTACGCCAACATAACACGAACAAATTCCAGCCTGACAGTCGATTTCGTAGCTTTTATTTGTATTTTTATTCGTTACAGTAAACAGAGCATGATTTTTCGGAGACTGGATAAATTCATAACCATCGATGACCGAAGCAGGCAACTTTTTAGGTTTTTTCATATTCTTTTCAGCAACATAGTCAAGAAATCGATTAACATAATGTTGAGAGTATTCATTCAACAGATAAGAAACTAATTCGGCCGGACATTGTGCTTTAATACGTTTTAGAACATTCTCTTTCAGGACTCTAACTGATCGTTCTACAATATTATTTGTGTTACTACCACGTATTGGAAGCGTTTTTCGATAACAAAGCGCCCACTTTTCCTTTTTTTTATACCAGTCTTGAAGATACTTCAAAAGTTGAGCATTGGATTCACATTTTTGACTGATTTGTTTCCAGCGTGTTTCAAGGTCGTTTTCATCTTGCGATTGTAGCATTGCTCTAAGCTCCACAAAAATAGCTTTTTCGACTGGAGTTTTTTTTAGGTACCGAAGCCATGCTTGTTCAACATGAAATGTTCAGGGAATACAACTCTCAGTGCACCTATCTCAGAAGCTGAGTCGTCAGTGATAACTACCTGTGGATAATTTAAACCTCCAAAAGAGTTTTCATTATACAATTTCAAAAGCAAATTTAAACCTCTGGAGATGCTCAATATTGTTTCGCTGGTGGTAATTACTACCCCGATTGGAGCACCGCCAGCATTTGTTTTACATAGCAATAAAAATAAGGCTTCATGTCATTGACAAGGTACGTCAAAACGTCGGTACGCCAAATCCCCAGCAAAAAGGGCAATTTATGAAGCACTTGGAGGAATTGGTAACCAAAGCATGGGAACGTCAAACCCTTGGTACGCCAAACCCCCACAAATTTGGGAAAATTTTGATATTTTGAAACCAAATTATAGGTACGTCAAAGCCCCGGTACGTCAATACTGAAGATGAATAAAAATAAAATAAAATTAGAATTCAAATCATGGGTACGTCATATCCTCGGTATGTCATTTAATAAGTACGTCACTCAACAAATTCATTGGCAGATGGATAAAACGTGAAACAGTGTTTCCACATGTAAGTATGTGATCGAGCTAAAATTTCTCAATTTTGTTTAGAAAATAGCACTACTGCACTACTACATACAGTAATGTCTAGACTACTGTCTCGAGTTTGAATCAAGCTATGAAATGATTTTTTTTTCATTTTTTAAAACCGCTCAAATTTGAAATTTTTTGGAACTTTAAAAACGTTGGGAGATTGAAAACAGAAAGAAAATTGTCAAAACGGTGGCCTATTTGATCGATTAATTTTTCAAATTTGTAACTTTTAGTTGAAAAACTTATTTTTGGGGGGGGAAATATCAGAGTTTACCTGGTGAACTATGGTTGTTTTTTAAACAAAAAGCTCGAAAACCTTTGATTTAAAAACACAAAGAAAGTGTTAAAATCTTTTTTTAAATCCAAAATAAATAACACCATTATTTTTTTCATAAAATTTCATTTCTGAAACTGCAATGAAAAACATTTCCTCAATTTTGACCAGGTTGTTTTTTAAACGGACGCTTCAATTTATTGGACTTGGGGGAAGAAAGGGAGAAAATTTTTCAGAAAAAATACCTACTTTCAAAAGCTAAAACTTAAAAATTTTCCTATCACTCTCAACTATGACTTATGAGACACCCAATAGAAAGATAAATTTGCCGTGACTTCATATTTTTTCATTTCTTCACAATTTTTTATTGGAAATTCGACTAAATTCACTACTTTTATCATCTAGTAGGCAATTGTCAAAATTTAGATAAATGAAAATATGTAATACTATTATTTAAATTAAGTACTTGGGCATGGAATTGAATTTGATGAAATTTTAATCTCGAAAAGTAGATACCTACCTAGTGTCAAAAAATATTGATTTTTAGTAGCAAGATCGACGGAGGGGAAATTCTACATACTGCCTACCAATTTATACCTATTTTGTACAAACTGCCTACCTAATTATACCTATTTTGTACAAAGTACATAAGTTTAGAATGAAGTAACAGAAAACATATGAATTTTGACTAAAATTATTTGCGTCGTGATTTACTACCTTATTAAAAATCGACGTTCAACAGGTCATTTCAATCAGGGTCCGGAACCATTTGAAATTTTTTTTTCTGGTGCTTCTGGCTCTGCTCTTTAACCTTTGAGATGAAATGGTTCCTGTTCTGGTTCCAAAGTGGTTCCATAGTCAGTTTTTTGGGGGGAGGGGTTCTGGTTCTGGTTCCAGGAGTCAAGAAAATTTAATGGTTCTCCTGGTTGTGGTTCCAATTAGTACTGGTTCCCCCGGTTCCAAGTGGTTCTGGTGCTCCCAGTTCCAGTCATTTTTTTTGTTTTTCTTCCAAAATAACACATCAAACTTCAATTTAGAAGTCAAATTAAGATCTGCGAATAGTTTTGTAATTTTTTCAAATTTTTGTGAAATAATTGAAATTGAATCTAATTTTAATTTTTAATCTAGATAAAAACTGGTTCTGGTGGTTCTGGTTAGTTTCAAAATTACTTCTCCCTGGTTGTTCCCTTTATGGGGAATGGTTCTATAAATTTTTTCAACTGGTTCTGGTGTTGGTTCTCATTTGAAAATTTGAAAAAAGTGGTTCCCCTGGTCTTGTTTTGGTTGTTCTCCCAAGTGGTTCCGGACCCTGGTTTTCAACAAATTTGAAAATAAAAATCTTCATAAAATTGAGTAAGCAACTATGGTCGCTCAAAATTCAGTTCCAAGGAGAGGGTGGCCTTCTTTTTCAGTAAGTTTTTCAGCATGATCAGCAAATATTCTCTGAATAAATCAAAACAGATTGAACGTTCTTAAATTTGAAAAGATTTGTAATGTAAGAGGTAGACTTGGCCTAC